>PVKS010006869.1:0-75953 GCA_004027875.1 Aplodontia rufa | reverse complement strand
AAAAAAAAAAGAATGAATGGAAAATATTTAGAAATATTTAGAATATTTCACAGAATGGAAAATATTTAGAAGATCTGTGTTACATTTATATTATTTTATTGACATTGTATTTTGACTTATCCTCCAAATATCAAATATGGTATAATCCTTCATCAACAACAGTTTGTCTAGTAAGTGCTGATACTTTGGACCTGAGTGAAGCTGAAAAAAAAAAATAGTGGAAACATTTTATGAAGCTTGTGTTGAGCTTATTTGAATGTTTGACTTATAGACTAGGGACGATTTCTTTGAAATTTTGTGTTTATGGAAATATATTTTGTCTATCACATACTGATTTTGTAAAAATGAATTCCCCAGAATAATTTTTAAATGTTAAAAAATATTTCTTAAGAGGTATACCCATATGAAGCTTAATTATTATTATTATTTTATAAAGAGAGAGGGACAGTGAGAGAGACAGAGAAAGAGAGAAACAACTTTATTTAGTTTTTCACATGGCCTTAGTTTCTCCAACACTCAGTTGTGTACATGGTGCTGGGGTTTGAACCCGGGTCCTTGTGCTTGTATTAAAAGTCGCCTGATTAAAATATTAAAACTTTTGGTTTGTTTATTTGTTTTCAGTTGTCAAAATAAGTTTAATTGGAAACAGCTGCCTTCAAATTATTTTTAACAACTTCACTTTCAAATCTAAAATGGATAACTTTAAGAAAATGGGCTTTGTCTAATTGTGATTTTTCCTAGAGTATATATTCAGATTTCTGCTCTGTAAATTAGAAGATAATTGAAACCAGAAACTGATTATTTTAAAACTAGTACTATGGGTTTAAAGAAAGACATTTGCCATATCTTCCTCATTTTAATAAATTGGTTAGCTCCATTTGGCTATTTCATACATTTTAACATATTTCACTATTCTTTGATATGATTAAAATATGGCCAAAGACAAATGAAGTGTTTCTCTGCCCTTTTAATCTTGTCTTCAAGCTACACTTCAATTTCTTTTCATTTTCAGAACAGCTTAATAAAGTGATTTGTTGTTAACAAGAGATTTAAAATTTTCCCACACTTTAATAACTTTTGAGACCAAATATGTACATTTATTTTAATAGTGTAGGGATTAACTTATTGCACACAAAATGAGCTCTTGAATAAATTTTGAAGTTAGAAAACTATTGGACACATTTTTTAGAATACCAGTTCAATATAAAATTCTATAGTATAACTGTTTATTCTAAATTTACCCCTACAGCACTTCCGATTTGTTTTAGAAAATTAGTAAGAAATTCGTGGCTTTCTTTTTCTTCCTGTAGCAGAATCTGGCCAAGACTAGAAGAAAGATAAGCAAAGGCCCTTAACACACATTTAAAAGAATGGGAGCTGCTTATTTCATTGCTTGTGCTAGGATTCCATTCCCATGTATGCACTTACATAACTCACAAAGAATTGGGCACCAGAGAACTTTGATTTTCCATGGCAACATGGTATGGCATAAAGTACACTGGGCTGTGGGCTGGTGGCCCTATGTTTCCAATGTTGCTTTTCGTTAAGTTAGTGTCTATGGGTCTCATTCACCCCCACTGCCCATACATATACTAAGAAGGATGAATTGGATGACTTTCCTTTTTTTATTTTTTAATTTTTTTCAGAAATTTATTTGTTGAACAATCAAACAAGCTTCTATTGAAATAATATATATAAATTCTGAAAATTAAATTTACCCCCAAGAACCCCCCCAATTTACCTACCATTATCCCTCCCCCCCTTTCCAATACATCTCTATAAATGCCTTAGGTTCTACTTATATTTTATAATATTTGCAATATAGCCTACAACCAACTCCCTCTCATATTTCCTACACTGTCCTCATGCACTTTGCTTTCCCTCAAGGTCTACCCTTTAACACAACCACATGACTGACTACTGATGACTTTGAGAGCAACACAAAACCATAGTGAAAACAAAACAAAACAAAACAAAACAAAATCCCAAATGCTCACTGTCTACCATGAGCTCTGAGATAAAGAAGTCTTGTTTGAGGGTTTTTTGGAAAGTTCCTTTTGGAAGCTAACTTGCCCCTACTTCTACCATCTGTAGACAGCTACCTAGTGATGCTTGCCTATATGCCAACCATGTGAGGAAATAGTTGCTTCTGCCCACCATGAATAGATTTACCATTACCTTGGTAACCTTGCATCTTTCCTTGTAAATATTTGCTGTATTCTTTATTTGGAGAGCCAGTCCTTTTAATGACTAGATTCCATTACAGGCATTGGAAGTAAAAATATTTTCATTAATGATTTTGTTTCTGAGTGTTCCTTTCATGCTGCATACTTAATGTCCAAGGTCATCTTTCTTTTGCTTCTGACAAGGATGGATTCTTCCTCCATTCAAAGACTATTTCCCGCACTTGTGTCTTCCAGCTTCTGACTTTAGGAAGATCATTTCTTCATTTACTCTGACCACAATCCTGTTGCTTTAATATTTATTTTTGTTGTAGCTTTCCTATCTGCCAAAAACCATAGTTGTGTTTCTTTTGATTTTATTACTGTCATCTTTCTTTCATTTAAAAGTTCACTATTTCATTACCAAGAGTTTTAAAAGAATCATGTTTGCGTCCTCTGCTTTAACCTAGAGGAATACAGAAATTCCACAACTAGCTGTAGCATGACTTCTGCCTGAACAGTCTATAGAAAGCACTCTTGTAAAGTCAACTAAAAATTGTTCAGTTATTGAGCAGAGTAACTTTCTTTCAGGTCCTCTTCCCTGCTGTTGGCCGGATCATGAAACTTCTCTTTTGACTTCTTTATATTATGTTTCCCCACTTCTCTTCCAGCTCCTTTTCTGTCTTATCTTTCTTATTCTATAATTTTAGTTATTCCTCAAGGATTTGATCTTAGTATTTTCTCCCCTTCCTTTTTTCCTTATTTTTATCCAATTTCAGACTTAGCTCTTAAGATCAATATTTGCCCTATGTGGCTGGTCCCCAAATTGATATTTGTATAGTTCAGCCTTCTTTTCACTAAGTCAATCTCTCTCCCTTTCCCAGTCCATATTTATTATGTAACAGGTCTATAATTACAAAAGTCAGCAAAATGCTAGCAATGTGATATTTTCTGGTACCTTGGTATCATTATGTGCAAAATGGATCTTGTCACCTAAGTGCTTAAATCTGCCTACTTCATGTGACCCTCTTTGAGTTAATAATAGAGCCTCCACATAAGTCACCCAGGATTGAGATCTCAGAGCCCTAGTTGAATTTCCTCTCAGCCTGTTCTTAGCTCTGCTGATCAGTTGCCAAGCTGTGCGAGTTTACCTCCCTACAAGCTCTTGTACCCACCCAATTTTAAAGTTGCAATTCAATTTCCAGTCCTGTCTCTATAGTTCTCTTGCCTTCAAACTGTTTTCTATTCTGCTGTCAGCTCAACCTTCCTGAAGCCCAGGACTGTTACTATTAATTCCACGGTCAAAAAAAACTTTCATGATGTGTCCTGTTATGGCCCTTGGAAGTGTCTTCTTTCAGAATTACAAGCTTCTCATCTTGACTTATTTAATTCTCCTCCAAACCATGTGGACTTTAAATATTTTTATTTTGTGAAATATAAGACACCAGAAATGCATAAAAGTTATATATATGGTGTAACAAATAATTGTAAAGTGAATACCCATGTAAACTGACCCCCTCCCTGCCAAGAAACACATTGCTAACTGACGCATAGAGAGCTCCCTGTGTCTATCTTTCCATTTATCTTGCTTTCAACTCAAAATGCCTTTTATTCTCCCAGGGAAAAATCATTAACCTAACATTTTTTTTTTTAATTTAAAGAGAGAAAGAGAGGCAGAGACAGTATGTTTTTTTTTTTCTCCAACCCTTAGTTGTATATGTAGTGCTGGGGTTTGAACCCAGATCCTTGTGCATGCCAGGCAAGCACTCTAACTGCTGAGTCACTGCTCCAACCCACTATCTTGACTTTTTGGAACTAAAGTCTTCATTTTTCTTCATAATCTTACTTCTTCAGTGTACAATGTAGTTTGTACAGTGTACAGTGTACAATGTAAACAATGTGGTTTGCATTGGTCTTGATCTTTATGTAGATGGATGATAACTGTATGTATTCTTTGTGTGATTTGTCTTTTTGCTACTGACCTTCAAAAGCTTATTCGTGCTGTTATTTGTAGTAATGGGTTGTTCATTCTCATTGCTAATTAAGACCACAATTGATCCATACTATTGCAGATGTAAATACTGATAAACAATGCGTCTATGAACTTTGGACAAGTATCCTACTGTGTCTAAACATGTGTGTCTCCAAGGTAAAGATTTGAGAGTAGGATTACAGGGTCATAAGATAAACACATCATTGACTTGATTAGATAATGCAGCACATTTTCAAATAATTTGTACAAATTTATACCATTTACATCATGTCAGTTCCTAATGCTCCATGTTTTCATATCTGTTAATATCATCAAACATTTAAATTTTTGCTCATTTGAGTAACGAGTGGTATTTCATCATGGTTTTAAAATACATTTCCCAGTCAAATAATGCCACTAAACATTTATTGTAAACTGCTTGAGTCTTTTCACCATTTTTACCCTGGATTATTTACATTTTCCTTGTTTTTGTAGGAGGTCTTTTCATTGTGCATATTAGTTCTTGTCAGTTTTAAAAGTTGCAAACATCTCTTCCCACTGAGGGTTGACTTCTTGCTTCATGTTGTCTTTTATAAAGAACAGTTCTTAATTTTAATTTATTAGTCTTTTTCTTCATTGTGAGTGCTTGTGTGTGTTTAGGAACCCCTCCCCCCAAGTCCAATGTCAAGAAGAAGCCATCTTGTTTGTATTTTATCCTAAAATACACTGGGTTTTATTTTTGTGTATGTTGTGAAAGAAGAGTCTAATTTCGTTTTTTAAATTGTCCCAGTACTGCTTATGGGAAGGTCCTTTCATCCCCACTTTTCTGCGGGGCCCTGTCTGTCATAAATCAAGTGTCATACAAGTTTGCTTTTGATCTGTTTGTGAGCTGTTTCTTCTGTTCTACTCATCTGATCTTTCTCTCCGTGCCAGTGTCACACTGTTCTGATTTGTGCAGCTTTGTAATATCATATGTCTTGATGTCTGGTAGAATTAGTTTTTCTCTTTGTTTTTTTCTCATCAAGAGGCTTTTATAGGCTGAATGATGTCTTCTCCAAAAAGATGTTGAAGTTTTCAGTACCTCACAGTGGGACTTTACTTGGAAACATGGCCATTGCAGATGCAGTTAGTTAGGACAAACGCATGCTGAAGTGTGATGAGCACCCAATCTACTATGAACGATGTGCTTGTAAATTGAGGGCCATGCAAAGATAGAGACAGGGAAAATGTCTGCGATGGCGAAGGCAGAGATTGCAGTTAGGCAGCTACAAGCCAAGGAAAGTCAAAGATTTCTAGGAAATCACCAGAAGCCAGCAAGAAGCAAGGAAGGACTCTGTGCAGGCTTTAGAGGAAGCATCAATCTGGCAATACCTTGATTTTGGGCATCTAGTCACCAGAACTGTAAGGCAATAAACTTCCATTGCTTTAAGCCAGTACCACACAGTTTGTGATACCTTGTTACAGCATCCCTAGGACACAAATATAAGTGCCTTGATTTTTTTTCATTTCTATATACGTTTTGGAAGCATTTTGTCAAGTTCCATAAATACTTGTGATTTTGATAAAATCTTATGAATCTGTAAATAAATTTAGGTAGACATACCATCTTTTAAAACATGGACTGTTTTTCCATCCTTGAATGCAATATTCCTTTACTTGGATTTTCTTTAGTGTCTCTCAATGAAATTTTTATGATTTTCATTATGAATATCTTGGACATCTTTCATTAGATTTATTCCTAAGAAATTTATAATTATTTTTTTGCTATTGTAAGTGGTATATTTTGCAAAATTAAAATTTCTAACTATTTGTTGTGGGCATAGTTGTGTTTTGATTTAATATAAAGTAAATATGCCAAACTTTCTTATTCTTAATTCTGACAGTTTGTAGATTTGGATTTTTTGTATATAGTCATTATCATCTGTAAATGATGATAGCTTATTTTTCTTTAATTTCCTTTTCTTCTGGCTGAGCCCCCCCAGGGCACTGTAAATAGAAACAGTGATAACAGACTTCCTTGCCTTGTTCCTTATCTAAAGCTTTCAGCAATTCAATTAAGTATGTTTGTTCTGTGCTTTTGCAAATATCCTTGCTATAATTTGGATATGGAATGTGTGTGAAGTGATTGGTGGAATCTTTGGGAGGTGGGATCTTGTGATCCTTAGGTCATTGGGGGTATGCCCCTAAAGGAGATTTTGGGACTCTAGCTTGTCTATTCTTTTCTTGTTTGTTTCCTAGCTGATGGGGTGCTTCTGCCATGGTGTGCTACCTTATCTTAGACCCAAAGGATGGGAGCCCTACTCAGGATCTGTTAGCCAAAACTTTTCTTGTTATAAGTTAATTATTGAAATACCTCAGGCATTTTATTATAGTAATAGGAAGCTGACTAATATAATCCTTAATCAGGTTAAATATGGCTCCTTCTAATTTTGTAGGAGTTTTATTTGATTAAATTATAAGTGGATACTAAATTTTATTGTGTTTTTTAATTTGTATCTATTGAGATAATCATATGATTTTCTGCTTTAATTTGTTAAAATGGTAAATTATATTAATTTTGAAATTATACCAACCATGAATTTCTAGGATAAATTAAAATTGATCATGATCACTATGAAGCCTCCTTATTTTCTAATATTACTGTTTGACATACATGCTCTGCATTTTTCTCTCCTTGTTTGCTTTTTATGTGTGTGTATTGCCTGACTATATTATTAAAAATCATTAGCATGGTATTTACATACTTTAGTTTTATTCTGGGAGCAATTTCCCTATACATTACAAAATGCATAATTATCAAGGTCTACAGTTAACAAAAACTTTACCTTTCTTCAAATAATACAATTAATTTAGTATTTCACTTCCCTTGTGCCCAATTTTATTTTCCTTTCCATTTTTGACTTTTTGAGTTATTTGTACATGATTGGTCCATAGAATCATTGGAATGGAGAGGCAATTTATGAAGATAAGGTAAATTTAATATTATTAGATACAATTTAATATTATTAGATACAATTCTTATTTAACAGTTTTAACATAAAATTCCAAATTTATTTTCATTTATCTTCTAATGAGTTTTTGGAGCTGCTAAGAAACATTTCAGTTAGTGTATGAATTATTATGTTTAATTTCTAAAGATTATTTTTAAAATAAATATCTGCATGCTAAGGGTAGAATTTTTAAAAAATTAGTGTGATATTGCAATGGAACAATTTCAGGCTAGATATGCCCATTAATCCTGTGTAATATTTGATGGGCTCTTTTAATCTGAAGACTACTGTAATTCTCTTATTTTGGAAATGTTAATATAATTTCCTCATGGTGCTCCTTTAGGTACATGTTGGATATCCCAGGGGATATTCCTTTTTTAAAATTTCCTCTTTATACTCCCTATTTTTAATAATGTGTTTGTACTTTTTTTTATCTCACTTGCATGGAATCTGGATAAATTCCTCAGTAGTCTTCTAAGGTATTAATTCCCTAGTCAACTACTTTTCCTATTAAGAATTTAAAAAAAATAAACATTGATTTCCATTTCCAAGTTTTTTAGCTTTTTAAAAATGCTTAAATGTTTTTAGAGCAGTTTTAGGTTCACAACAAAAAATTGAGAGAAAGGTACAAAAATATAGCCCTTTCCATCCTAGTTTCTTATGTGAAGCAATAGTGCCTCTGGTCTCTGTCCCACATAGAACATTTACAGTCTCAATTACCCTTAAAAAGGCAAATTCCTGGCTGCTTTTTCCAATTGATCCACCTGCTTTGTGTTTCTCTTAGCATTGTATTTTGATATAAGCTAAGTTCCAAAGGGCAGGGACTTTTTCTGTTCAGGGCAGTATCCTTTGTCTAAAACAATGTCACATTGTTGCTAAATCAAAGTTTGTTAAGTTAATGAAAGAGTTAATGTGATCTACAGAGATGTTTGTCTTTTTGTAAGATGTCTACATCTTTTCAAATTTTTACTTTTTATGCTTTCTCTCTTTGAGCTTATTTGGAGGTGGAGAGTGGCTCAAAACATGAATGAACAGCGACTTGATCTGGAGTTGTGGAGATGCATGTGTGTGTGTATGAATATATATTAATAGCCATGTACTTAATAGGAATGGATAGTGTATGCTGTAGTTATCTATACTCATTATTATATCACATAGCCTTAAAATGCTTTAAAGCTTTAATAATTCGAGCTCCACAAATTCAGACTAATTTCTTAAATACACCTTGATTTAATTTTCCTCCATGATCTAATGATGGATAGCATTAAAAATTTCACATTTTATTTATCTTGATGGAAATCTGCCAAAAATAATCATTAAAGATAGTTTATCTAATCAGCCTTTTCCATATGATTGTAATTGTGAAAGTAGGGGAAGGTTCTGGAGAATATAACTCGTCCAGAGATTTAATTAGAAATATGCCACCAAGGAGGATTTGGAACATAAGTTAGTTTTCTCTTGCCCCTGTAACAAATCACCACAACACAGCATCTTAAGATAATATCCAGTTGTTATCTTACAGATGTACAGAACAGAGGGCTGTCATGGCATGCTGGATTCTCCTCTGTGGATCTCACAAAGCCAAAATCAAGGTGCTGGTGTCGCAGGAAAGCAGGGAGCTAAAAAGCCAAACCTTGGTTCTTATGTTCCAACAAAAGAAGATTTAAAGTCAGATACAAAAATCATGCAAGAGAATTTTATTATAAGTGAAAGAGAGGTGAAAGTAAAGTAAAGTCAGAGTAAGGTTCAAGCAGAGCGCACTCTCAGGAGAGAGAGTGGGCCGTCTCTGAGCAGAGACCCACAAAGGAGACAATGCTATCTCCAAATTTATAGCTGTTTCAGGGTTGATTTGAAAATTGGGGTCCTCCTTTAGCAGCCTTCACCAATCAAGTGTTCAACTCCTTCACCTCCAGCTGTGGAGTTTTTGACCTTAGTTGGTCCTCTCCGGAACAGTCTGGTGGCATCCTGTTTAGGGGAGTCTTCATCTCCAAGTCAATCCCATGTTAATGTGGCCATTGGGGTTAACAGCGGTCAAAAGTTACCTCAGTGTGCCTGTGTTATTAAGGAATACCCCCTTCTGAGCTAGTAAGAGACACCTGGCACCAGTAGCTTTTAGGTTCATCTCAACTTTTATGGGGCCTGTGAAGAGATAGTCCCATAGATTCTTTGTTCTTGAGGCATTCTCCCTCCACTTTTGTCTTTGTTTACCCTCAACACTTGTATACTAATGTTTTTCCATATCCACCTTGGCAAACTTAAAGCTTAAAGCAAACTTAAAGCTTAAAGCAAATTTCAAGACTAAACCTATGGCCTTGTCCAGCATTTCACTGCTCATTGCTAGCTACTACCTAACATCGGTATGTCTGCACTCTTTTTTGGAAGTTGTTGGGAAGAATCTGTATCTAAGCTGATATCAATCATGCCTTTTCATTTTCTGTAGTTCTGATGCTTTTGCCTTGCTGACCCAGGGCTAGCAGACTCCTAGAGATAGTAAGTGACTTGCATTTGAGTGTACCATATTAACAAATCCAGAGCCAAAACTTCAACTACTTCCTATGTCAAACTCACATTCTGAGCCACTATTCACTTGCCCTGATCACCCCAGGACTGGGTACCAGTCAACCACGAACTACTCATAGGCCCCAGACCCCAGTGAAATTATTCAAACTCGCCAATTCTAAACCCACCTCCGCTGCCTCACCTATTTCTTCCCTTGGAAACCACAATAAAGGCTCTTGTCTCCTGACCAACCCTCATGCTCTGTGTGGTGTGGCATGCCCCATCCTCTTGGCCTTCATGAGTAATAAACCCTATTTTCAATGACACTTGTCTCCTGACTTGCTGACCTTAACATATCAGAATAATAACAAAATCTACATTTAATTTTATTATTTTTATTTATATTTTTTACATTTTATTTTTAAATATATAAGATACAGGCATAACTTATATAAGAATGCAATTTGTCATGAGATTTTGCTTTAAGCCTTGATTATCTTGAGAACCAATAAATGAGTGTTGCTGTTCTCTGAGAAAGTTTGACCCACAGAGGAAGCAAAACTGACTCAGTGAATCAGTTGGGTGGCGGAAATTTTGGTAACCCAGAGTGCTTCAGGTTTTATTCAGTGTTGTCTGTAGTCTCTAAAGCCATTTTCATAGTGCTTTAGAGCATTGCTTCTGAAACTTAATTTGTATATTAATTACCTTGTATGTGAGTTCAAATGTAGGTTTTGTAAAATCTACATTTTAAAATACAAGATTATTCAGGTTGTTGGCAGAGTCCGATTCACCCCATGCCTTGATCCTTCAACTTTCAAGCTGGCAATGGCAAATTAAGGCCTACTCATGCTTCCGATCACTTTGAGTTCCTCTTCTATTGTTAAGGGGAAATGTGATTACTTGGGATCCACTTTGATAATCCTGAATAATTTTCCTGTTTTAAGGTCAGCTGATTAGAAACATTAATTAGTCCTGCAGCATTCTTTCACTGTGTAATATAACATTATCCCAGAAGTAATACCAGAGATGAAGACCACGGAGGCTAAAATTCTGCCTAGCACAGTGTTGATGCCGGTTTTGTGGATGTCGGGTTTGTGTCCTCTTGGAGTTGAAGAATGAAACTGAGGGACACCGAGGCAAGCAGAGCAAACAGAATTCATTTAAGAAAGGATAGAAAGAAAAGACTTCTCCAGGAGAAGGGAGTCTCGGAAGCGAGAACTCAAAGAGTGGGTCCAACTCATCTTTCTTATAGTCTCTAAAGATTCTCCCCCTTTAGTTAATCATTGCCTTCCCTCCCCCATGCCTAGGAGCTTGAGTGTAAGATTCTGGTCTGAGCTAGTCTTTGATCCTGGACCATAAGCATCTTTCTTAGCAGAGGGAAGTCGCTGTCTGGGTCGCCATTGTTAGCAGAGGGGGGTGTGAAGCTGATATGCACCTCTGCTTACTTAGGGCAGTGGAATGCTCTTTGCCCCCTCAGGAAAGATGACCATCAGTTAATTTTCTCCTCATCGACCTGCATTATTCTGCTTACACTGACTACCTAGCTTTCTCTGCCTCAGTGTTTTAGAAGTTAAATAAGAGGAGAAATGCTATCTGGGTGCTGTGGTGCAACCCTATAATCCCAGTGACATGGGAGGTTGAGGCAGGAGGATTGCAAGTTCAAAGCCAGTGTAGCAACTTCAAGAGGCCCTAAGCAATTTAGCAAGACCCTGTCTCAAAATAAAACGTAAAAAACAAAGGGGGCTTGGGATGTGACTCAGTGGTTAAGTGCTCCTGGGTTCAATCCCTGGTACCAAAGTAATTAAATAAATAAAGAAAGAAAGAAATAAAAGAAATGCTGGCATTAGACATCATGAAAAGTTGAAGTATTTTATGTCTTCATATTCCTGGCTACAGTCTGTGAGTTTATCTCTTAAGAATTTCTATCCAGCTGGAGCGGTGGCTCAGCAGATTCGGCCCTTGCCTGGCAAGCACAAGGACAGCGAGTTCAAACCCCAGCACCACGTACACAACTAAGTGTTGGAGTAATGAAGGCCATGTGAAAAACTAAATAAAGTTGTTTCTCTCTTTCTGTGTCTCTCTCACTGTCCCTCTCTCTTAAAAAAAAAAAAAGAATTTCTATGATTATGATGGGTTTACCTTAGTGGCTGAAAGAATTATTCTGTAAGAAATGAACTAGTAAAGTGTGAGTCTAATTTGCTTTTGTTATGCATGGGCTGAGATGTTCAGCTAGCTTGACACTTATACTGTGCTTTCTTCTATTAGAAATTCCTTGTGTTTTTCTGAGGGAAGTCTTAAGCGTCTCTGTGTCTCTTCATGCATTTTTAACTCCATAGGATTCCTTAATACTTATCTTTTTCTCGCATAGTAACTTTGTCTACTTGCTTCTGTGCTCATTAGGGGGAAAGTTCTGAGCCATAGTTACATGCTGATAGTTTAAAAGGTCTGACTTAGGGTCTGGAGTGGCAGCTCGGCGGTGCTTGCCTGGCATGAATGAGAGTGCCAGTTCAAACCCCAGCACCACATGCACCACGAAGCGTCTGAGGAATGAAGGTCATATGAAAAACCAAATAAAAATTGCTTCTCTCTCTCTCTCTCTCACTGTCCCCTCCTTCTTTAAAAAAAAAATAAAAGGTCTGACTTAGATTTCTTAGTACATGAACACAAATATACCTCTGAAATGAATACAGGACCGTATAATGCACATGAAGGCAATTCAGAGACATTTTCCCAAGAGCGTTTTCTCCCATTACTCAGGGCTTTTTTGAGATGGTTGCAAGCGTGTTCTTCCTGGGTGAGTGCTTCTCTCTCATTTGCTTTAGTCCTGTTTCTCTTTTCTCCTAACTTCCTTGTTAATTTTTTCTTTTCTCACGCCTTTTGCTTTCCTTTGTCTTCTCTGTGTTCGTTCTGTTCCTCTGCGTGCATGTCCTACTCTCGCTTTACGGATTTCATCATCGTGTGATTTCATCACTCACTTGGTTTATCTTAGTTTTTCGATTTCCTTGGATTGCTTTTTTACTTTTCATTTTCCTTGTGTTTTCCCAACAAACATTGTTGCTGTATAGCATTTGTTCTTCAAACACAGAATTTCCCTCCAAAAGAGATCTAGGCAATCTATTTTTTTGGCAAATGATCTTTAGTATTTGCTGAAGTCTTTTGCTAGGTGAGGCAAGAGAAGCAAAATTAATGATCATGATTAGCAGTGTGAACTTGGATTTAGATATAGGGTATTCCCCACCTAATCCCATTTATTCAAGTTTTATCTGTAACTTTGTAACTTCATAATATTACAGATTAGAATAACATGGTGAGGACAGATAACCACCCAAAGGTTAAGCGTTTTTCAATTTCTTGCCAAAACAGGAGGGCATGGCAGCCTTATGAGTTGGCTCAAGTTCAGAGGCATGCTTTTCGTGTTTTTCATGCCTTTATAAACGAAGTTCAGAGTTGCTCCAGCCCTAACATCTCATATGCCAAGAGTTCTGAATTTATTGCTGTAGGGTACACTGTGGTTAGTACACTATGTGCTTAATGAGTCTCTGTTTGGGGATAAAGCTCGACTCTGAGCTCCTTCAAACCTGAACTGTCATTCTTTCCCCAGTGTAAGTTAGATTTACCAAGCCTCGCCATGCAGTTGGTATGCTGCTCAGCTGCTGCTCGAACTCATTGAGGAATGGTGGGATTTTCATTTGGCTGTTGTAGTTTCAACAAAATCAAACTGGGCTTTTGCAAATTCCTTTTGCATTTAAGAAGTCAGGCCTGGCCTTTGAAAACCATTAGGATCTTTTGCAAGGCTTTTAAGAAAAATATTTTTGTGAAAGTCAAGTCCAGTTTTTGTTTTGTTTTGTTTTTATTTTTTAAACTGCCACTATCATGGGGAAACTGGGCAAATGAGTCATGTTTTCAGGATTTAAGCAATATCGTACATGATGAAAGTGGGTATCATTTTGCCTGTTTGTATCCTTCTGTTATATTTTCCTCTGCTACACATATTACAAAACAAAATAAAAACAAAAACCCAAACAACCAACAAGACATTGTTTATCTCTTTAATTAAATGTTTTGCTTTATGTGTCTTGACTCTTAGTCAGTTGCCATCTCTTTCCTTAGTTGGAAAAAGGAGTTTCTCTTGCTGCATACTCATGATAAACATGTGGGACAATAACAGAATACCTGGAAGCTACCATAACTGTGGTGTTTGAGAGACACTTTCCCCATCTGTATTAGGCTAAAAAACAGGATTATAACTTGTTGTAGGGTTTATCTTCAGATTTTCCCCTCTTTTATACTCTAAAATTTACAGAACATTGATGTACTGAAGATTATACCTGCTATATGTCTTCCACAGTATGACAAGAAGTAAAAGAGAAAATGTAACAGTAATGATTTAAGGTAAAAATAAAGTAGAATTTCTTGAATGCTGAGTTTGGTAAGGGGATTTAGCATTGACTAAGAGTTCACTATGTGTTATAACTATGTAGTTCATCTTATTTAACTCAGCTCATTACAAATGAGGGAGGTGTTATCCTCATCATTGATGGATAAAATGGGGACTGGGAAAATCAGGGGTCAGTGAGAGAGGACACCAGTATTCAACACCAGGTGTATCTTTCTTCAAGGCTTTTGCTTTTTTTCAGCATGATGGTTTGAATGACCTTTGAGATGTTTTACTCCTGAAAGTCTTTAAATTATTATTCGTAGTAGTTCAGGATCATTTAACTGAAGCCTGGAGGTGAAAATAATGGAAAGAGAATTCACCCAGGTTTGACGAGACCTGGTTCTAGAGCTGGACCTGGTTTCCACATGTGGATGGAGAGAATCAGCTGCCTACTTTGCCGGGATCTTGCCAGTAGCAAAGCACTATTTCCAGGCAAGATGCCATATTGTGAGGCTGGAGTGGTGGCTCAGAGGTTACAGCGCTTGCCTGGTGTGAGAGTGAGGATGCGGGTTCGAACCCTAAAACCATGTTCACAATATGTCTGAGCAATGAAAACCACATGAAAAACTAAATAAAAATAATTGATTTTCTCTCTGTCTCTCATTGTTCTTCTCCCTTAAAAAAAATGCCATATTCAGTAAGAAAATGTTAGCTCTGGTTTTCTTGGGGGGTTAATAGAACACACTTCTGGCTTTTCCCAGTACTCATTCTACTATCCCCTGCTTCTGGGGGAGGAGTGGTTTCTATTTGAACCCACAAATTCATGAATCAACAAGACATGGATGGTGAGCATAACTTGTGTCCACTGCCTTGCTTAGTGTGCCACAGAGTTATTACAACAACGTAAGGACATAAATGGCAGAAAGCAAAAGTTACAACTTTTGAATTCAACTCAGAATCATAGGCGTTGTTGCTAGGCAGGCCCTGCTCAGTTTCACTTTTTATACAATGTGTATATGTATCAAGATATTACATTGTGCCATAAATAAGTACAGTTTTTATGTTTTTTATTAGTTAAAAATTCAAATTTAGCAAAAATGGCATAAGTTCCTACTTCCTGGGTAAAGCAACAGAGGCTGAGAGGTCATATGATTTGCCATCATCACAGAGGGGTTCCCAGTGAACCATCTTCAGGTACAACCTTCCTCCTATTGCACAACACTGAAGCTATCCTCGCCTTTGAACATGTCTCTTTCCTGTGGAATCACTTAATTTTGCTTTGTGCAGCTTGGGAATGACTTCTCCCTATTTTTCTTTTAGATACTAAAATACCTACATTGCATGTGCAGGCCCTAGATCGCAGCATTCAGAACAATACTTGGGTAAGTTCTCTGGTTTTGGAAGCAAGAAGCAGTGAATATAGCAAATCTTTTCCAAAAGAACTTCCTTTAGCAGTCTGTTTTCTTCTTCTTTTTTAAAATTTAAATTTATTTTTTACACAATAAAACTGTAAGAATATACATATCTATGGCATAACATGGTATTTCAATCCATATATACATTGTATAATGTATAAATTAGGGTAAACATGTCTTTCTCCTGAAACATTTATCATTTCTTTATGGTGCAAACTTCTTCTAGTATCTTGAAATGTGTATTACATTATTGTTACCTGTAGATTTACGTTTTAGTCAGCTTTTTCATTGCTGTGATTAAAATACCCTATAAGAAAAATTTTAGTAGGAAAGGTTTATTTGGGGGCTCATGGTTTCAGAGGTCTTAGTCTGCAGAAGACCGGCTCCCTTCCTCGGGGCTGGAGGTGAAGCTGAATATCATGGCAGAAGGGTGTAGCAGAAGGCAACAGCTCAAGGCATCACACTAGGAAGCAGAGACTCCACAGCCAGATAAAAAATATATACCCCAAAGGCACACCCCCATTGACCCACCTCCTCCAGCACACCCTACCAGCCTTTAGTCACCAGTTAATTCCTAGCAGGGGATTAACTCACAGATTGGGTTAAGTCTCTTAGAACCCAATCATTTCACCTCAGCCTTCATATGTTGTCACACATGAGCTTTTAGGGGACCCCTCATATTCAAACCATAACTCTATCCTACTGTGCACAGCACACCAGAACTTCTTACTCTTACTTAAATGTACTTTCATAGTCGTTGATCAATCTTTCCCTATCCCTCCCTGACTCTATTCTTTCCAACATCTTGTAGCCACCATTCTACTTTCAACTTCTACAAGATAAACTTTTTCAAGTTCCAGATATGAGTGAGATTTTGAAGTATGTATCTTTCTATTCCTGGCTTATTTTACTCAACATATTGGTATGCAATTTCTTCCATGTTGTCATGAATGGAGGGATTTCATTCCATTTTATGGCTGAATAGTATTTCACAGCATATACTTATGATATTTTCTTTATCCATTCTTCAGTTCATGGACACATTGTTTCCACTTTTGGCTAATGCAAATAATGATGCAGTGAAACAGGGGTGCAGATGTCTCTTTTACACACTAATTTCACTCCCTCTGGATATATATTCAGTAGTGGGATTGCTAGATCATATGGTAGTTCTACTTTTTATTTTCTGAGGAAGTTCTATACTGTTTCCCATAAAGGTTGTGTTAATTTACATCCCTACCAACAGTATCCAAGAGTCCCTTCTCCACGTCTTATCTTTTTGACAGTAGTCATTCTTACTGGAGTGAAATGATAGCTCATTGTGGTTTTTATTTGCATCTCCCTGATGATTAGTGATGATGAGCATTTTAAAATATATCGGTTGGCTATTTGTATGTCTAAGGTCTATTTAGATCTATTGCCCATTTTTAAATCAGGTTATTTGGTTTTATTTGTTGTTGAGTTTTTGGAGTTCCTTATATATTCTGGATATTAACCCCTTCTCAGATACATAGTTTGCACATATTTCCCCCCATTCTGGAGACTGTGTTTGTCACTACACTGATTATTTCCTTTGCTGAACAGAAGCTGGTTTTTTTTCCATTTAACTGAGTATGTCTGTTTTTGCTTTTGTTTCCTATGCTTTGGTTCTTATCCAAATAATCTTTGTCTTGAAGTGCTTCACCTATGTTTCTTCTAGTTCCAAAGTTTCAGGTTTCACAATTAAATTTTTATCTATTGTGTTAATTTTTGTAACTTGTGAGAGATAGGGAATAGTTTCATTCTTTTGCATGTGGATATCCAATTTTCCCATAATCATTTATTGAAAAGATGATCATTTCTCTATTTTGTGTTTTTAGCACTGTTGTTGAAAACCAGTTGGCTGTCCAAGCTCTTTTCTTTTCTTTTTTCTTTTGGCAGGGGTACTAGGGTGTTCTAGTCAGCTTTTTCACCACAGTGACCAAGAGATCTGGCAAGAACAATTCTAGAAGAGGACAAGTTTATTTTGGGCCTCATGGTTTCAGAGGTCTAGGTTCATAGACTGTCAACTCTATTGCTCTGTGCTTGAGATGTGGCAGAACATCGAGGCAGAAGAGTGTGGCAGGGAAAGCAGCTCAGGTCATAGCACCAGGAAGCAGACCAGCTTTCAGCTCTCCAGGAACAAAATATATACTCCAAAGTCAAGCCTCCAGGGGCCTACCTCCTCCAACCACACCCTACCTGCCTACAGTTACCACCCAGTTAATCCCCATCCGGAGATTTATTCACTGATTGGGTTAAGGCTGTCACAACCCAATCATTTCCCTTCTAAACTTTCTTGCATCGTCTCACACATGAGCTTTTGGGGGATACCTCATATTTAAACCATAACTTGGGGAATTGAACCCAGGGGCACTATACCACCAAACCACATCCCAAACTCATTTCATTTTTTTTTTTTATTCTGAGACAAGGTCTTGTTAATTGCTTAGGGCCTCACCAAATTGCTGAGGCTGGCCTTGAATTTGTGATCCTCCTGTCTCCCATGTAACTGGGATTTTAGGAGTGCGTCACCACACCTGACATGTGTGGGTTTACATCTAGACTTTCTGTTCTGTTCCATTGGTCTTTGTGTCTATTTTTGTGCCGATATCATGGTGTTTGGCTACTGCTGCTTTATAGCATATTTTGAAGTCAGGTAGTATAATGCCTCTTGCCTTTTTCTTTTTGCTCAAGATGACTTTGGCTTATTTGAGGTCTTTTGTGGTTCCATACCATTTTTTCCTAGTTGTCTGAAGAATGTCTTGGTATCTTGATAGAATTGTATTGAATTTGTTGATCACTTTTGATAATATAGACCAATCCAGACCAAGGCCAAGCATGACGAGCTGACCTACTTCCAGCCCTTGTTCTGCAGGCCATCCTGTGACAGGGCCTCACAGGGATTCTGTTGTCCAAGGCATGTGTCCAGGACCATGGGGTGAGGGTTGTCCCTCTGCTGTGCCCCTCTGGGTGCCGGTGCAGTGCGAAGGGGCTGCTCGCACCTGGTGGTTCCAGGTGTCACCAAACCACCACTTTTCCTTCCCTGTTCATGATTCACTGCCTTCAAAGAGAGCCATATGCAGTGTATCGCTAAATACATTTTTGATGTCTTTTTTTAAAAAAAAATTTAACAATCTTCCAACCTATCAGCATGGATGTCTTCTTGGTATCTATTTCAGGTAATTGGCTATTGGTGTACAGCTGTTGATTTTTGTATGTTGACTCTTATATGCTACAACTTTGTTAAATTCATTTATTAATTTTAATTTTTAAATTTTTATTGTTTAGTGTGTGGAATCTTTGGAGTTTTCTCTATATAAGGTCATGTTCATGTCATCTGCAGTGATAATTTGATTTCCTTTTTTCCAGTTAGGATGTCTTTTGTTTCTTTCTCTTACCTTCTTTGTCTAGGACTTCCAGTGCAGTATTGAACAAAAATGGTGAAAGTGGGCATCTTTGTCTTGCTCTGGATCTTAGAAAAAAGCTTAGTTTTTACCCATTCACTATGATGTTTGTAATAATATATAGGTTCTTTATTATGGTGAAGTCTGTTCCTTCTATACCTAACTTGTTCAGCACGTTTTTCATAAAGGTATATTGAATTTTATGAAGTGCCTTTTCTGCATCTATTGAGATATTCATAGGGTTTTTATCTTTCAACCTGTTGGCGTATTGTATCACGTTTATTGAGTCATGTATATTGAAGCGTCCTTGCATTCCTAGAATGAATCCAACTTCATTTATATTATATATTATATATATATTATATATATATTTAATATATTATATATATTTAATTATATATATATAATTTGGTACTGGGGATTGAACCTAGGGGTGCTCTACCACTGAGTCACATGCCCAGTCCTTTTTATTTTTTATTTTTGAGACAGGGTCTTGCTATGTTGCTGAGACTGGCTTTGAAGTTGCAATCCTCCTGACTCAGCCACCTGAGTTGCTAGAATTAAAGGAGTGTGCCCCCGTGCCTGGCTGAATAATTTTTCAAATGTGCTGTTGGATTCAGTTTCTTAATATTTTGTTCAGGATTTTTACATATTAGCCTATAGTTTTCTTTTTTGTAGTGTTCATGTCTGGTTTTGGGATCAGGATAATGTTGGCCTTGTAGAATGAATCTGGAAGTATTAGCTTCTCTCCAATTTTTTTGGGAATAATTTAAGAAGTATTAGTATTAGTTCATCTTTAAATGTTTGGTAGAACATAGCAGGGAAGTTGTTTGGTCCTGTGCTTTGCTTTGGTGTGAGACTTTTTATTACTGATTCAGTCTTATTATTTGTTGCTGATTTGTTCAGATTTTCTATTTCTTCATATTTCAGTATTGGTAGGGTGTATGAGTCCAGAAATTGTCCATTTCTTCTGGTTTTCAAATTTGTTGATATATAATTGTTCACAATAATTTCTAATGAGCCTCTGTATTTCTGTGTTGTCAATTGTAATATTTCCATTTACATCTCTAAGTTTATTTGACTTTTCTTACTTTAGCTAAAGGTTTGTAAATTTTATCTTTTCAAAGAGCCAGCTCTTCATTTCATTAATCTTTTATATTTTTAGTGCCTTTTTTATTTATTTCTGCATTTAACTTTATTTTTTCTTTTTAAAATTAATTTACTTTTTCCTTCTACTAATTTTTAGTACTGCTTTTTCTGTATCTGATAGGTTTTAGTATGTTATGTTTCCATTTTCATGTTTTGAGAAATTTTAAAAATCCTTCTTTGTCCTTGATCCATTGTTGTTTAAGAATAAGTTGTTTACTTTCCATGCCTTTGTACAGTTTCTAATATTTCACTTGTTATTGACTTGTAGTTTTGTTGCATTATAGTTGAAAAAAATATTCAATATGATTTCAGTTGTTAAAACATTTTGGTCTATCGTATGATCTATCCTGGAGTATGTGCTAGGTGTGTTGAGAAGAATGTGTATTCACAGTTGTTGGATGTAGTGTTCTGTAAATGTATGTGAGGCCCATTTGGACTAGGGTGAAATTTAGCTCTTGTGGCTTCTTTGTTGATTATCTGTCTGGATGATCTGTCCTTTGCTGAAAGTGGGGTGTTAAAAGTCCACTACTATTATTGTATTGCAGTCTTTCTTTTTATTAGTATTTGCTTTATATATTTAGGTACTTTGATATTGGTTGCATATATATTTAGATTTGTTATTTCCTCTTGCTGAATTGACCCCTTTACCATTAGATAATGACCTTCCTTGTTTCCTTTACTGCTTTCAATTTAAAATCTGGTTCATCTGATATAAATATGGAACCTCCTGCTCTCTTTTGGAGACTGTTTTTGCTTTGAGTATTTAGAGTTTGATATCTTATCTATCATTCATAAACTGAAATGTGAAAAGATTTTGCAAATCTCTGGTTATACTGGTTGCATACTTATCCATGCATCATTCCAACATTCAAAGTTGCTTCATACTATATCAGTTCTTATATTAGTCAGTTTTGTGTTACTACAATGAAATACCTGAGGAAGCTAACTTATAAAGTAAGAGAAGTTTATTTAGCTCACAATTTTGGAGGTTCAAGGTTATGGTAACTGCAGTGACTCAGTTCTGGTGAAGTCCTTCCTGGATGCTGTCACATTGTGGCAGAGTTGTGTGTGTGTAAGTGTACGAGCTTGTACTGTCAGACAGGAAGTCAGAGAGAAAGATTGATGTCATGCAATCCTTGCAAGGGCATGTCCTCAGTGACCTACAGACCTCCTAAGAGGCCCAAACCCATAAAGATTTCACCACCTAAAAATGTTATCAATCTAGGGAATAAGAGTTTAACATACAAGCCTTTGAGGGGTACTCAATATCCAATCAGAGTAATCCTCATTGTGGCAAATTCTTGACAACCACTTGTTAGGGCTTCTATGGAGAATATCTGTGCATCAGATTAAGATTTAGACTAGATGAATTTCTGGCTTTTAGTCCTGTAAAGCGATAATCTTAATCTCAATCTAAGAAGTTTATAATCACCTTGCCAGTGATGATAAGTGTAGATAATCACCTTTTTTTGTGTTTATTTATTTTTATAAATGTGGTCTCACTCTGTTGCCAGGCTAGCCTTGAACTCCTGGGTTCAATAAATTCTCCTGCCTCAATCATCCAAGTAGCTGGCTGTACAGGCATACACCAGTGCATCCAGTTTAGCCAGCCAATTTGTATTACTGTTTTATTATTTCCATTTTTAAATGAGGCTGGTGCTGGGGCTGGAGTGGTGGGTCAGTGGTTTAGGCGCTTGCCTGGCATGCACAAGGACATGAGTTCAAACCCTAGCACCACGTAAACAATAGCAGTGTCAGAGCAATGAAAGCCAAATGAAAACTAAATAAGAAATCGATTCTCTTTCTTCTCTCTCTCACTATCCCTGTCTCTTTAAAAAAACTGAGGCTGGTGATTTGTTTTTATGTGTTTTGAGTTCAGTGCTTTTTATTCACCATCAAAAGGTTCATTTCTAGATGTCTCTTTCTCATATATATTTCATTTATTTTTATTAAAAAAAGCCCTATAAAGGGAATCTTCACCTAGTTTTCAGACTGATCCCTCTTCTTCTTGACTAATCTGGAAGGAATTAGGTTCATAAGTTTCCTTGTCAGAATAAATCACATGAAACCAATCACAAAGATTATACTTTGTTTCTTGCTACGATATTTTAAATAACTTTCAGAGAACTGTTTCTCAGAAACAATTGTGATTCTGTTTTTGAAGCATTCAATGTGAACAACATTCTTGATATTTTATTTTTCCATTGACCTTAACCTTCTCTTATAGAAATTGCTCAAAATTTACAGAATCAAAAATTCCATCTTCTACTGGATGAATAAAGTTCAAATTAAACTTGCAGGTTGATCTCTTAAGCTTTTTGTGTTTCTGTGGTACCAACTTGGGAGCTGGCCATGCTATCAGATAGAAGGGCCTTGTTTTAAATGCTTTGCTAACTCTTAGGAGGGCGTTGGGAGACATATCTCCAAGTGCAATTGGACACTGGTGTAATATCCTGAAGAATGCTAGTAATAGGATAAATCTGTCTACTCCACTGCTTGTTTTAAACATTGCTACCTTTACTTCCTCTTTGTTTTCGTGTGTTCCATAATTTAGTTGTATCAAGGATTTTCTGTAAAGGGCTAGAGAATAAATATTTTAGAACTTCTGCATCATGTAGGTAGCTGTTGTGTATTCTTTCATTTTCCCTTTCCTCCTTTATATCCTATTTGTTCTCCTTAATTCTTTAAAAACCATTGTTAGCTTGCAGGCAGTATAAAGACTCGCTGTAGGCTACATGTAGCCCAGGACCAATGGACTACTAACGTCTGGGAAATAATACAGGGTTGTTTTCTTTTTTCTTTCTTAAAGAGGCCCATATTGATAGACAGGTGGTCATTTGTATTTTTCACTATTACAAACACGGCTGAAGTGGAAATGCTGTTACTTGTGTCATTGTTCACATGTGCCAATAGAATCCTAGAAATGGAATCAATAGTTAAAAGGTATTTGTATTTAACATTGGGGCAGATATTGCCAAACTACATGTTTTAGCATTTATACTTCCACTCATAGTGTAGGAGAGTACTAGTCCCTTCACTCTTGTAAAAACTGGATACTATCAAACTTGAATTTTTGCCCATCTCATGGACAAAAAATGGTGTCTCACTTTTTGAAATTGCATGTTTTCATTTCTAATGATGTAGCAATCTTTTCATGTATTTAGCAGGCATTTAAGTGGATTTTTCTGTGAATTTCCTGCTAATTTGCCTTTTTGTCCTTTTTCATTTTTGTGTGCTATCATTTATCTTTTGTCTGTTCTACTTGTTGTAAAATTTCTAGCCACTCTGTCACTTGTCTTTTAAACCTACATAGAAATTTTTTCCCCACATTTTTGGTGCATTAGAGTTGTACTTATTGATGGGATTTGTTGTTACATATTCATATATCCACACAATATAACAATATATTTTCCACAGTAGCCCTCCCCACTACGTGGCCCTTTCCTCCCCACCTCCCACAACTTGGTCCCTTTCCTCTACTGATTTCCCTTTGATTTTTAGGAGATCTACTCCCACCTTTAATTTCCTTTTTCCTCTCTAGCTTATTCATATAAGAAAAAAACATGACCCTTAACCTTCTGATTTTGACTTATTTTGCATTACATGATGGTCTCCAGTTCCATCCATATTCCTGAAAATGCCATAATTTTATTTTTTTATAGCTGAATAAAACTCCATTGTGTATATATACCACATTTTCTCTATTCATCTATTGATGGACACCTAGGCTGGTTCTATAGTTTAGCTATTTTGAACTGTGCTGCTATAAATATGGGTATGCATGTATCACTGTACTTTAATTCTTCAAGATATATACCAAGAAGTGGTATACCTGGGTCAGATGATGGCTTCACGCCTAATCTTTTGAGGAGCCTCCATAGTGATTTCTACAGTGGTTTTACTAATGTACAATGCCCCCAACAGTGTAAAACTATTCCTTTTTCTCTGCATCCTCTCCAGCATTTATTATTTCTTGTATTCTTCATGTCTGCCATTCTGAGGGGTGTGAAATGAAATCTCAGTTACTTTTGATGTGCATTTCCCTAATTGCTAATGATATTGAACATTTTTTCAAATATTTGTTGGACATTTGTATTTCTTCTTTTGAGAAGTGTCTGTTTAGTTCATTTTCCCATTTACTAATTGAGTTACTTAATCTTTGGTGTGAAGTTTTTTGAGCTCTTTATATGGACAACTGGTCGTATCTGTCAAAGTGTTTATAACACATACACACACACACACTCACACATACTCACACAACCAGGGATCCTCTGTATTACAATATTTATTTGAAAAGCAGAAAGAACTATGAAATCCTCTGATTTATTCTACTTCTCTGAATTCACTTGCCCTGTTAACTTACCCCTTTCCTTAAATTTCATGTAAATATTTCTAAATTTAAATTTTTTATTTCATAAAGTTAGAAAACTACATTATCAAGTTTACTTTGAAATCATGGTCAGCCTTTTTGTTTTATAGATGAAAAATATGTGTTCCAGAGAGGTTAAAATAACTTGCCTAAGATTTCACAATTATTTTCTTGATAGAGTTAAGACTAGAACTTAGAGGTTTCTTGATTTTTCTCCTTTACCTTAATTTAAGATAATATCAATACTATATGTCCAAACCTTTATTATCTGTTTTACATTTTGTACTCATGCAGAACAGTTTTGTTCTGTGTAGAAAGTTTGATATAAATTTTTATATTTTGGTGTTTTTTGGGTCAAAGAGTTTCTCACTACAGCCTTTAGATGGCACAAGTTAGCTAATTCGAAATTGTTTTGTAGCTACAATAATTATAATAGGTTAAAGAAAAGTTTATGGAAGATAGGAGGACTGAATAATCATTTAAGCAAAGTAGCCGTGTTATCCTTACCTACTCCCCATGCATTCAGAATCAGTCTTCTGAATGAGCATATATAATTGGCAAATGTTTAGAAGATTTTCTAGGAGTTCTCAACATGGCCCAGTATCAGGATTCTTTAGAAATAAGTGACTCTTAGGATAGATTTTGGGATAAGAATTGGAATTAGAGAAGGTTTTCTGAAGTGGATGTAATATAAATCTGGGAGGGAGGAAGCCTTTACTTTCATAAGTCCCCAAATTTACAAGACAAGTTCTTTCTTCTCTGCCTATGCTGCTTAGCAGAGATCCTCATGGTATTTGCTAATCACTTTCCTTCTCAGGATGTTCGGAAGACTTAAACAGGGATGAAGTTTTTTTCTTCTTATTTTTCATTTTCTTTCTTTTTTCTTTTTTTAGACAGAGAAAGAAAGAGAGAATCAATTTTTATTTGGTTTTTCATGTGGCCTTCGTTGCTCTGATACTTTGGTGTGTACGTGGTACTGGGGTTGAACCCAAGTCCTTGAGCATGCCTGGCAAGTGCTGTAACCACTGAGACACCGCTGCAGCCCTGGGGATGAAGGTTTTGATGTACCTCTCTGTGGGATGGTGCTCCAGCACAATGCTCCGCACTTATTAGGGCTACAGGAATTGTTCGTTGAATTGAATTTTCCCACTTGATTTCCATTTTCTCATTCTTGTGCCTGGAGGGGTTGGTAACTCCTTCTTAAGATGCCAATAAAAAGTCATGATTTGCCCAGTGCTTCAATTTTCTTTTTCTTTTTTGTTTATAACAGCTTCCAAAAACTGGAAGCTGCCAAGATTTTCTTTATGGGTGAATGAATAAGCACACTATGATAAATACCATACAGTAGAATATTATTCAGCAATAAAAAGAGAGCTATCGAGTTATAAAAAGACATGGTGAAAACTTAAATGCATATTGCTAAGTGAAAGAAGCCAATCTTAAAAGTTTATGCATTGTGAAGTTACAACTATATGTTTTTTTGGAAAGGCAAAGCTACAAAGACAGTAAAAGGATCAATGGTTGCCAGGGACTCAGGGAGGGAGGGATAAAGAGGTGAAGTACAGCTGATTTTTAAGGGTGATGAAACTATTCAGTATGAAACTGTAATGGTGGATACATCATTACGCATTTGGGGAAATCTACAACACAAAGATTGAAACTTTAATGTAAACCATAGACTACAGTTAGTCACAATGTACACTGGTTCATGAACTGCAAAATACGTGACATATTAATGCAGTGTGTTGATGACAGGTGAAACTGAGGAAGGATGAAGGTGTAGAATGGAACTCTATATATTATATATTATAAGAAACTTGATATTACTTGCTCAATTATTCTGTAAATCAAAGCCTATGTTAAAAAATTAAGTCTATTACTTATTTAAAAAATAAAAGCAGAAGGACTAAAATAAATAACTTCTTGGTTCTAATTACAAAGATTATATACATGCCTTTATGTAAGAGTGATTTCGAACAAATTAATATGTGGACAATATAAAAATTTTATTATACTATACTTTGTTACTCTTCTTGATCTTAATATTGTCTTAGGTACAGAGCAACATATTCAGTTTATAAGCAACAAAACATATTTCATTAAAAATTATCCACTAATGCTTCAATTTTTTTTTGTACACTGGAGATACTGGATTAAATGGCTTCCTAGAAGTGCCATGCCAATTATTTTTTATTTCTAAACTCTGTGCTTTCCAATGTTTGGGTCTTGATGATCTTACTTTACAGTTATACATGATGCTCTGTGATGTGAACAAATGATCTATGTCCCCCATCTCCACAAGCAAGGAACAATGCTTCCACCTCTAGTCATCACCCTGCTGGTTTTTGTCTGAAGTTTGTGGGCGAGATTTAGCTCTATATATGGACAGAAACACACGACTGACAACTAGCATCAATATCAGGACTAAAAGTCCAAGGACTACAAACCACGCAACAGCTAGCACAATTTCTGTGTGGACCTTCATCTTTCCCATCCATATTACTTGAAAACTATGGTTCACAAAATGCATAGCTGGTATGGTTTTATTAAAGCAATGGCTGAAAGTATATGTTTGTATCTCCAGTGTACAAAAAAATTCTTCTTATCTCTTGCCTTGAGGATATTTTGACTAATGATATCCTCACAATCTGCACTATCATTGCCTTCACCTTTCCACCTGGTGACAAAGGATCAACTTGAAAAGCTATGAGTAGGCCATGTATGAGGCTATGTGCTGGAGGTTTAAGAAAATGGCATTTATATGATGGTTCTACAATATGGCACACAAATCAGAGATTAAATTATCCAAGATTTTCTTCAGCACTCTAAAGAGCAGGCCATTGTATCTTCCTACACAACACTTCATGGTAAAACGAATAGCCGTCTGATGTGAATAATCAGGTTCTTGATAGGCAAAAATCATAGTTATATCTCTTCTTTATTGTAGTTTCTTCTTGGGTTTCTGCTTTGATGGTTTTATAAGAAAGAGTACGTGTATAAAGTCCAGACAAAAGCTCCAGAAAATCTCTCACGATTCACTTTCCATTTCTGTTATACTTATTTGGATTCTGCCTACCCAGTGCTTCTTAGGCTGATCAACATTCTTATAGCAGTGTGAAGAATCCTAGGCCAAACTGCTCTTTCCTACAATCTAATTCAGTTCTGAAGACAATATTTGGAAAAACAATCATGCACAGGAGAGGTGATATAAACAAAATAGTGATTACAGGAATAAGTAGTGCTTTGGCAGTGAACATGTGCAAATCACCATCATACATGCTACAAAGGTGAAAATGTGTTGAACTGAGGAAAGAGGTGGTAAAAATGTTCCTCTGGTGTTACTGAGTATGTGTTTTGACATATTGTATCTAATTTTCAAAATTTGATGGAATCTGAATTAGAGGTTGAACGGGCTGACTTCATTTTGCTTGACCATGTCAGTTTCCAGGTTCATGTAACAACATGATGTGGGCAAAGCTAACCATTGGTGTTTCTGTACTCAATATGGTTGGCCCTTTTTCATTTTCAGCATAGTTCCTATCCTTAGCTCACTCCCAGCAGCTAGAGGTTTCTTTCTTTCACCCCTTTTTATTGGTACATTATAGTTGTACGTAATGATGGGATTTGTTGTTACATATTTGTACGTGCACATGATATAATAATATAATTTGGCCATATTCTTTCCCAGCACTTCCCCCATCACTCCCCTCCTCCCACTCCCTGGTCTCTTTCTTCTGTTCTACTGATCTCCTTTTGATTTCCCTGAGATTGGCCCACATCTTTCTTTTCCTTTTTCCTCTCCAGCTTTCACATGAGAGAAAACATACAACCTTGACTTTCTGACTTTGGCTTTTTTTTTTTGCTTAACATAATGTTCTCAAGCTCTGTCCATTTGCCTGCAAATGACATAATTTCATTTTTATTTATGGCGGAATAAAACTCTCTCTCCATATACATATGTGTGTGTATATATATATATATATATATATATATATATTATCTTTTTCTATTCATCTGTTGATGGACACCGAACTTAATTCCATAGTTTGACTATTTTAGTTGTGCTGCTAGAAACAAGGGTATCATTTCCAACAAAAGCCCACTCTCTCAACCTTAGCAATAAGGCAAATATGACTGATGCTGGCTTCAAATATTCCTGATATCCTGGAGGTTTGCAATTTGTAACTAGTCTAAACCATCTCCTAAGCCAAAAGCATCAAGGTAATTAGATGTACTATTTTTGTAAAAATGTACATGTCTACTATAAAAAAATCAAATAATGTAAGTAAATACATCTCAAATTCTCTCTCTCAAAAAGAGCCTCAACATTTGGGTGAAAATTCTTCCCTATGCATGTATGTACACAGACTCATATATGTGCATGAAAATGGGATTAGAGGAATTACTGATGAAATTAAAGCCCTCCAGCAGGTAGCCTATCCCAACAACTATGTAATTTTCTTTTCCTTCTGGTAAGACAATTTGCATAAAGACTGGGTAATTTACAATACACAGTATACAATTATTCTCTGTAATTTAATGGCATATCTATCTTTTAAATATTCTTAAATGCAAGGGGCTATTTCTTATGATTTTTATGGAAAATAAATTATAACTAGAAAGTCCATTCCTGTCTCGGCACATCTTACTGAATAGCTTCTGTGGAGAGAGATCAGAGCACCTGTGTGTTTACCCTTAGCTTCCCATTTGGACAGGAGCAAGATGGTTCCTAGTGACACTGTGAGGGAAGAGGGCTAGTGGATGTTGAATACAAATCAATGATGAAGTGATTAGAAACATTCAATCTTAGTCTATTGGTCCTGTCTTCTAGAGCAGAGGTTTGTTATCCGAGAACTACAGATGGTGTCACCAGATCCTTCTTAATTTGCCAAACTGTATTTAAATTTTATATGAAAATATCTTCTGCAGAAGGTATAATTTTTAAATTTGCATTTTATTGGTTCCTTTTAGTTCTACATGACAATAGAATATACAATGACATAATTATAAAAGCATGGAATATAGCTTGTTCTAATTCAGTTTCCAGTATTTCCCCTTCCCTTCCTTCCTCCTACCCCCTGTTCTTTTCCCTCTACTCTTTCTGTTATTTACTAATAGTTTTTTTTTTAATTAGTGTCTTGTGACCTGGAGCAGTGGCTCAGCAGTTGGAGCACTTGCCTGGCATGTAGGAAGACCCAAGCTTGAACCCCAGCATCATGTACAAAACTGGGTGTCAGAGAAACTAGAACCAAATGAAAAATAAATTAAAAAATTGATTCTCTTTCTCTCTCTTTCTAAAAAACAATTAGTGTCTTATTGATATTCATGTTGGTGAGATTCACTGTGGTATATTCTTAAATACTTTCCTCCCACTTCAAACACCTGTCTATCAGTTTTTGTTTTTAGGTTTAGAATTTTACCCCTTTGAACTGAAATGAAGCAACCTGTGTTATATGCATTTATGAATATGTCAAAATTAAGCCCATTATGATCTTCAGCTATGAGGTATTAATAAAAGCATTAAAAAGTCTCCATTTACTGTCTTTATTATAATCTAGATTCACATATTTGTTCTCCTTTCATTTCTATAGACTAAGTGTTTTCATCCAATCTAAACAATGAACTGATTAGTGACATGCTTAGCTCAGTGCCAGGCACTGTGATGGTCATGAGAAGAGGCTGTACTTCTTAGTGGCCTTGAACTTGGGTTTTCGACTCAGACTTCCTGGGCTTGTACACTGCTTTACACTTACCAGCTGTGTGCACATGGGTGATTTCACCTCTGTGAAGTGAAGATGACAATGGAAGGATGTCCATCAAAGATTGTTGATATAGTTCGTTGAGGTGATCTATGTCAACCACTGAACCCAATACCTTATAATGCAATAAAGAGGCAATAAGTGTTACTATTATTCCTTTAATCAATTATTTTTTAGGGGCACGGAGGATTGAACCTAGGGGTGCTTAACCACTGAGCCATACCCTTAGCCCTTTTTATTTTTTTATTTTGAGACAGAGTCTCACTAAGTTGCTTAGGGCCTTTCTAAGGTCTTGAGGCTGGCCTCAAATTTGGATCCTTCTGCTTCAGCCTACTGAGCTGCTGGAATTACAGGTGTGCACCACTGTCTCCAGCTTAATTCATTATTTTTAAACACTATTAAGCATGAAATCTGTTCTAAGGAAATTTACAGTGAAGCTGAATTAATATTCATGTATATCACCCAAAGAGTAGAATGTGGCAGTAAGAGCTATCATTAAAGAATTATTCATGGAGGATGCAGGGATCAAGCTGAGCCAGAAAAGATGTGTAAGGTTTGTGTCTGCCAAGAAAGGGAGACAAGAGTCCCCTGTGTAGAAAATGAGTGTTAAGGGTAGTTTTCCTTGAGTACCAAGAGCTTTGGGGTCCTTCCATCTTGTATGGATAATCTGTTTCTAGGGCTAGGTTCTGGCAAGATTGGGAAGACTATTGCTTCAGGGCCTCGGGGTTTAATGGATTTGTTCTGCGGGGATTAATTGAGTAGATGGATGAGTAACAGCAATGGTAATTAAGCACTATGATAGGACAGATTGTGGCATAACAATGATTAATGGGCTGCCTCAGGTGAGCACTGAGGCACGAGGCAGAACTGAGTGCTCCTGGTGTACCAGAGAAGTGTCATTAATCAGCATTACATCATGCTCAAGAGTGGTTTTATTGAAATTATAAAATAGGTACTTAAAATAACATTAAAAGCACAATTTTAAACATGCACAATTGATTCTAGTGAAGTACTATGCCAGAAATGAATTCCAACCTTCCAGAGGAGTGTACCCCTAGAAAAAGAAAGCAAGCTGTGCTCCTCAGAGCTGCAAGTGGCCCATTGACACAGGTGGCCTGCCAGCTTTACCTTCTAAAAGCTGTTCTTTTCATTGGAAACCACAGTACAGCCCAGCAAAAACAGAAATGAAATCTTGGCAGCGCTTCTTCCTGCCTCGTGTGCCTTGTAATGTCGCCCAACCTCTCAGCCAGGGCTGGCTGTTTCTTCCGCGTGGGATCACCAGCGAGTGTGTAAAGGAAGGGGCTCTGGACAATGCAAAAACGTCCGCTGAGTTTGGGGCAATCCGTTGCATCTGGGCATCAAAAAGAGAAAATGGAGTTTGGGAATGGGTGGGCAGGGAAAGGGAATCTGCTCTCTCACCCTGAGCTGCTCTGATGGGTTCCTTCTGATCAGGATGTGCAGTTCAGTATCAAATATCTAAACCGAGTGGTTAGTCTAGGGACCAACACCCAGAGCTGGGTATGAGTGGTTGGTCAGGTACCTCATGGTCTAAGGAAGAGCTTGAGTTTTGGAGCAGTCTTTTCCAAACTGAGTTTGGAGAGATAAGGGCAGGGAAAGCCCAGAGTGAAGAACTGATGGATCTGAGAGGCTCTGGAGCGTTAGGTGACTAGGAGATCTGTGAGGCTTCCTCCTCTATATTCACTGACTGGGTGGGACTCTTTCCCTGAACTCTTGAAGGGACTCTGATGTTGATTAATCAGAAAAACATAATTAGGCACCCACTTTCCCTCTTTGTCTACTTAGGGGGGAAAACCCAGTTATGACCCCATACTAAAATAAACTAAAACAAAACAAGTACCTTTCTCCTCTTTCCCTTAAACAAACAAACAAACAAACAAACCTGTGCTGATTGTACTATTCAGACTATTATCTTGTTAGAATTATACAATCTTACTTTTTTTCTTTTTAATCTTGTTTTAGTCCATAGCGGGTTAAATGGTGTTTCTACCCACTACCCCAAAGATATGTACAAATATAACTTGTGAATGTGATTGTATTTGGAAACAAAGTCTTTGCAGATGTATTAAGTTAAGGATCATGCAATGAAGTTGTCCTGGCTTAGAAAGGGTCCTAAATCCCATGCCAACTGTCCTAAAAAAGAGAAGGGGATCTGGATATGGTGGGGCACAACTGTAATATCTGCAACTCAGGAGTCTGAGGCAGGAGGATTGTGAGTTCTAGGTCAGCCTCAGCAATTTCGTGAGAACCTGTCTCAAAATAAAAAAATGGAAAAAAAATGAAAAGGGCTGGGGATGTAGCTCAGTGGTAGAGAGCACCCCTGTGTTCATTCATCAGTGCGGCAGGAGAGTGGGGAAGGACAGTGAGCCCAGGAATACCAAGCATCATCATTAGAAGCTGGAGGAGAAGCGGGGAATGAATTTTCCCTCACATCCCCCAGAGAAACTAGACCTTGCTGACACCTTGATTTTGGGCTTGTGAACTCAAAACCTATAAAAGAATAAATTTCTGTTATTTTAAGTCATCAAATTTGTGGTAATTTGTCATGGCAGTTACAGAGAGCACAGTCTTGGAGAGTTTGGCTCAAGAACTATTTTAGTTGAAGGGGTTCTGGAACTTACTAACCTACTGACCTTGGTGCTCAGGGATGACCCTCTCCAGCTCACTCCTGAAGTCAGTGTTTCTGAGGCCAGGAGAGAAGAAAGCTTTGACATGAATGAATTCACCGGTCTGTCCACCAGTGTTTTTCAGACCGTGCCACAGTACTGTGCTTTTCCCGAAACGGGTAGAAGACTTTTTATGTTTATTTACTTTTTTTGGTTCCGGGGATTGAACCCAGGGGTACTTTATCATTGCGCAACATTCCCAGCCCATTTTTATTTTTTATTTTGAGTCAGAGTCTCACTAAGTTGTGTAGGGTCTTGCTAAGTTGCTAAGGCTGGCTTTGAACTTGCAATCCTGTCTCAGTCTCCTGAGTCGCTGGGATTACAGGTGTGTGCCACCATTCGTGGCTGGTAGAAGACTTCTTAAAAATTTACTCCCAAACTCATAACAACCAGCTTGGTATGATAGTTGTCAAGTAAAATGAGTTTTAATGCTTTGATGGATACCTGAAATAACCTCTTAAAATGCAAAGTTGGCAATCATCTGATAAAAGAACACAATTCCAAAAACCACAGACAAGTGATCTCAGCTCTTGTTTTGTAATTAACTTACCAAAATATGTGATGGGCGAATTCCAATGACTCTGTCTTTCTGGGATTTATGTCCTGCATATCATTTTGTTCAGTAGACTTTGTTTGACTCGGTTTACTCTTCCTTCCAGACTTGTAAAAGGGATAAGAAAGAGGATGATTTGCTTTACAAAAGAATTAAATACTTGGGGGGGGGGGCTGGAGAGGTGGCTAGCAGTAGAGGGTTTGCCTGGCATGCACAAGGACCCGGGTTTGATCCCCAGCACCACATACACAGCTAAGTGGAGGAAAAATAAACCAGACAAAAAATAAAAAAATTAACTCTTGCTTTCTCTCTCTCTAAGAGAAAAAGTAAATTTTCAGTAAATATTTATTGAGAAACTGTGTGACAGACATGGTTCTATGAATTGGGTATACAGGAGGGAATAAGGCACATTCCTACCCTTGTCAAACTTCTTTCCTAATAGGAAAGATGGATGTTGAATGGATAAACAAATACGTAAATTAAGAAAATTAATGTAATGTCACATTATAATATACACTGTGAAGGAGCTCCTTTTCCTCCAATGCCTGGAAATACTTTTTTTTTTTTTATGTTGTGCTCTGCCTGGACATACTTTGATAGGAAGTTTGTTTTTCATTTTATGACATTATATTTTCAGTGAACCTTGGATCCTCCAAAGGCACATACAGACATTTTTATTTGATACTTTCTCCCTGCCAGTCTTCTCCTGACTTCTCTAGGCTGAAACTTCATAAGGGACTGGGATCACAGCTGTCTTCCTAAAACCTAGCTTAGCGAGTGGCACACAGAAACTATAGGCAGGTTTCTGTTGAATGATTAAAGCAAAACAGGGAATGCACTAGTGAGTGAGCTCCGATTTTATGAAATCGACCCATTTCAAAGAATGAGTTACCTCAATTATTCTTTTTCTTCTATGCTCATTTTGTTCATTTCCTTTTTAGAAAAAAATTTAAATTCTATTTTATTTTTATTGGTTCTTTTTTAGATATATATGATATAAGGATGTGCAAAGACATAATTTTAAAAGCATGGAGTTCAACTTGTTCCATTTCTGTCCCCAGTTTTCCTCCTTCCCCTCCCTTCCTCCCACTCCATTCTTTTCTGATATACATGATAATAGAATATACACTGACATAATTATAATAGCTTACAGTATACCTGGTTTTAACTCAGTACCCAGAATTTTCCCTTTCCTTCTCCTATTTCCTATTCTTTTTAGACATACTTGACAAAAGGATAAACAACATTTTTATAAAAGCAAGCAGTATAACTTATTCTAATTTGGTTCCCAGTATTTCCATTCCCCCTCATTGTCCTCCCTATATTCTACTGAACTTTCTGTCATTTACTAATAGTTTTGTTAAATTTAGTGACTTGATATCCATGTTGATGAGATTCATTATAATATGTTCTATACTGAGATTTCATCTCACTCCGGTGAGAATGTCAATAATCAAGAATATGAACAGCAATAAATGTTGGCAAAGATGTGGGGAAAAGGGTGCACTTATCCATTGTTGGTGGGACTGCAAATTGGTACAGCTACTCTGGAAAGCAGTATTGAGATTCCTCAAAAAACTAGGAATGGATCCACCATACGATCCAGCTATCCCATTTCTCTATATACATCCAGAGGATCTAAAATCATCATACTACAGTGTGTTTATAGCAGCACAATTCACAATAATTAAGACAAAGAATCAACCAAGGTTTCCTTCACAGGTGAATGGATAAAGAAAATGTGGTATATACACACAATAGAGTATTACTCAGCCATAAGGAAGAATGACTTTACGGCTTTTGCCAGCAGGTAGACAGAACTCAAGACTGTTATGCTAATTGAAACAATCCGGTTTCAAAAAGCCAAAGGTTGGGTTTGAGCAGTGGCTCAGCAGTTATGCTTGCCTGGCATGCGTGAAGATGTGGGTGCAAACCCCTGCAATACATACACAATGAAGTGTCAGAGCAATGAAAGCCACATGAAAAACTAAATAAAATTGATTCTCTCTTTCTCTCTCTCTCTCATTGTCCCTCTCTTTAAAAAGGAAAAAGCCAAAGGTTGAATATTCTCTCTGATATGTGGAAGAAAATCCAAAATAAGAAAAAGAGCAGGGGAATAGACAAAGGGGAAGAAAACAGAGGAAGGAAGAATGAGATAGGGAAAAATTTCTGGAATGAATCAGACTTAACTTTCCTACATTCATATATGAATATATAGTGAATTTCATCAACATGGATATTAATTATTCTTACATTAAGTTGTATTACTTGGTAAATTTATTATTCCCAATTCCTTTTTTGCCTACTCTTGCGGGTTCAGAATGGAGAAAGGTTACTGGGATCATGTGATTTGTTGCCTACAGATATACTTTTGCATTCTTTCATAGCAGAAATTTGTTGGCTAACAAATAAAAGACAGAAATCTAAAAAATATGACTGGCTGTTGACTGTATATATTCCCAATAAATCAGTTCTTCAACATATTCTTATAAGCAGGACTCTAATTTGAGTACTTGCTCTACCAATGACCTTCACACACTATAGATTACTGTCCCCTCTTTAACCAGACACTTTTCTCTTTCTTCCAACTGTGGTAACTTTGGGTGCTCTTGTTATTGCTGCTTGAGAGAAGAGGTAACCAGTCAGTTCCTCTTTTTGGAAATTCAAGGTTAGAAATAGTCTTTGTTTTATGTCCAATGTTTGCCAGCCTGGAGGTTCAGAAATAGTAGGCAAAGTCCCGCTTCCTAGAAGTCTGGCAGCTTGATGTTTCAGCCCTACAAATGCTGCAGCTCTGTTCCATTACACCTTACACAACAATTGTGGGTTGTCATGGAAACCTGGTAGCCTTGCATGACATTGTTTAAAAAGGAGATGTAAGCAAGACTGACAGATTAAAAAACAAACAAAAAATCTTTAAGGAAAACTTCAGAACTTCATTTACCTAAAAATAACATTAAGCTTTACCTTTTTATTCTCCGGAGAGAAACAGAAAATGCTTTTTTGGAGTTATTGGGATGATACCTAATACTTAGCCAAGAGCAGTTATTCTTATATTTTCTACATTTTTTATGATGAATGTGTTTTTTTAAATTACAGTAATTTTTAGACGAGAGGAAAGGCATTATAGGGAATATGGTGGCGTAAGTGTAACATAAGCTAAAAGGGCCCTTGCAGTCAAGGCCAGCAAAGGGAATGTGCATGCTGCTGGGAATGTCCCACATGATACTGGCAGTCAACGATGGTGGGCTCAGCCTCGGTGGTGATCTTTCCTTGGGAGGAGACTTGTTGGGCAATGCAGAATGTGGCAGAGAGTGCCAGGCTCCAAATCTTCAGATTGGCATACAAAAAACAGCTGGACTTACTTTTCCCTCCTTGTTTTGATTCTGCCATTGAGGATATTGAGGAAAATACGCTGCTGTTTTTACACTAGGCTTCCTCTCTTATCATCTCTTCCAGACATTCAGAGGCTTTTAAAAGGGAGTCATGGAAAGTTTTCTTTTAGAGAGACTATTGGCTTATAAATTAACAATAATGAAAAACATTAATAGTTCACGTTTGTATTACACTTTAAGGTTTTCCCCTTTTGTAACTGAAAAATTCATAATACACATGACCTGAAATTTACCATCTTAGTCATTTTCAGGGTATAGTCCTTCAGTATTGAGTACATTCACACTGTTGTGCAACCATCACCGCCATCCATCTCTAGAACTCTCTTCCTCTGAGAAACTGAAACTTTGTACCTATTAAACAATAACTTGTCTAATTCCTTAGACATTATTTCATATGCTGCTCTCCATAATCCTGCAGGTGGAAGGAAAGATATTGTTAGCTTAACAGAGCACAGTGGCTAAAGGGTCAGGATCTGCAATAGGGCTATCTGGTTAAAACCTCAGTCATCAAGTATTAAGTGTTAATAGCAGGGTCTGGTGTACCAGGTTGTGAAGATCACACGAGGTCATTCACAGCATGTTTAGAGCATAGCTGTAATCATCTCCATGTTGTAGATAAGAAAAGCAAGACTCAGACACCTTGAATGATAATCCAAAACCCACAGGATTCATAAATGACTAGTGGGAATCTGAGTTGTGGTTGATTCAGTGTTCTTTCCTTAGTACTAGTCGGTAATGAATCAAGTCCCAGCTCGGTATTGACTCACGCAGCATGTAATCATCCTGCTTCTAGGCTAGCAGAAGGAACTAATTTCACTTCGACCTACTTTGTATTTTGACTTCAGAGACAAGGACTTGAAGTTCCTCAAGAGCGCTGGTATCCCACTAGAGGATCTGACAGCTCGGCCTCAAGGCTTTCTGTGAACCAGAAGAGCATCAGCCAGCCAGGGATGGGGAAGAGGAAGCTGGATGAAGGCCAAGTGGGAGGGAGGTAAATTTAGTTCAGTTCCAAGCTGGCATTGGAAGCCCACAAGGAACCTCCTTTGGGGGCATTGGCACAGGGGATGATTTTAAACTGCAGAACAACAATGAATAGTGAAGGAACCAGGAAAAACAGGGTTATGGTAGGAAACGTGTTTAAAAACAGGTGTAGTGACATACATCCTAAGGCATTTGTACAGATTTATTGGGAAGAGGGTGGGAGGGATAAGGGTGGGTAATTGCGGGGGGCTCTTGGGGGTAAATCTAATTTTCAGAATTTATATATATATATATATATTATTTCATTAGAAGCTTGTTTGATTGTTCGAAAAATAAATTTCTGAATAAAATAAAAAAATAATAACAAATATAAAAAACTAAAAAAAAAAAAATCAGGTGAGGAATAGGTAGGTAATAGCTTGGCCCAAGGCATAGCTTTGCAGCAGTGCCTGTACATGTGGAACCTCAACAGATACCCGGGATCTAGGATCTCTTCCCCAACTAGAGGCTGGGGGGAGGGGGCAGAAAATGGTCTGGTCACCCTGTAGTTTGGGGACTGGTGAGGGTGGGAGAGAAGAACTGCTATGAGCTCTGCCAATTATTTGCAGATTCCACTGGTTTAGGGATTTACTGCTCTTGGTTAGAGGTTCTACGAGTGAAGTGGGGCTGTGTGTACATAGCTTCAGAGCTGGTGGAGGTAGAACAGGGGAGGTGATGATGCAGGTGGGACTTGCAAGGTGCCCTGTGTTTTCCCCCAGAGGCCCTCTTTACCAACCACTGCTTTCTCTCCTGCACTATTAACTTCTTTCTCTGCATGGGTACATTCTTTTTGCATATGAGCATGTTCAAGATTCTTACATAAGTAAAAACAAACAAGAACCAGAGGCAAAATAGCCCCTCAATCTCAGCTCCCTGTCTCTTCTAGTTACTGTTCTTGATTCTTACCTCCTTCCACTGTCACACTTCTTGAAAGTGTCGTCTCCATCTTCCACACACACTTCTTTGCCTTGGCTTCCATCAGTGCACCACAATGCAACTTCTCCCTTCCCGGCTCCATTGAAACTGCTGTTGCAAAAGCTAGTTTGCTACAATCCTAAATTCCATAGCTTTTTTCTTTCCTTTGATCATAATGCCTGGGTCATCTTCACAGCTCCAACCTCATTACCCAGTAGCATGTGCCTGGCACATAGATGCTTAACAAATTCCCACTGAACTGTATTGACCTTTCTGTGGTATCTGAGACTTTAATCACAGAAGGGGAGCAGATTATGCCACCCCTATATATGCCACTTTGACATAGGGATCATTTTGACCTGAGGAAAATTGAGAATTAACAGATTACTAAAAGAAGTCTTTCTAGAACTCCACTTATCTGAGTAAAAGCAGAAATTTCTGAGAGTGAGGATTGCCATAAATCCTATGTCTTGGACAAGTTTTATAACCATGAACAAGATGGGAAGTTGGCACTGAGATGTACCTGCACCAAAACCCTTGCTAAGGAAGCCCTTGTTTTCTATTAGCTTCCCCTATGTATTTACCTCCCCATGGTCTGCAGCACTTGAAAGTCGAAACCTTTTCCCCCTGTCTTGTCACATCTCCACGATTTATCATTTCTGTCTTTCTTTTCTTCTTCTTCTTTTTTTATGGTACCAGGGATTGAACCCAGGGGTGATTTACCATTGAGATATATCCCAGGCCCTTTTATATTTTATATTTTGAGATAGGGTTTTATTAAATTACTTAGGGTCTCTCTAAATTGCCGAGGCTGTCCTCAAATTTGCGATCCTCCTGAATCAGCCTCCCAAGTTGCTGGGATTACAGGTGTGTGCCACCATGCTTGGCAATTTATTATTTCTTGTTAAAAATGGTATATAAACTCTTAGTCCTATTTGTTTCTTTGGTCTTCATTTCTTTGCAGGAAGGCAATGGTGTCCTGTAAAAACCACACATCAAATTCAGTTCGTATGCCTTTTCTTCTGTTAATCTGCATTTTGTGAGTTTAATTTATAGGATCCCAGGCATTGAACCTAAAAGGTTAGAGCTAATTTTTTCTCTCCCATACAACACCTTCTCCTTTCTATTCTTTCCCAGGCTTCCTCAGTTTGTTACCTAAAAATCAGTTGACTCTCAGGTCTGTCCTTTGGCATCTGTTTTCCCCCCTTTTATATATAGCCTTTCTCTGAGCTGACAACCTGTAAATCGGGAGCCCAGGGACTACAGTCCAACCGTTTACTAGAAGTCATTAACAGAGCCTGTACGCACCTCATATGCAACATACATTTGAGCCTCTGCATCTTCTCCCTCAACCTGCCTCAGCTCAGGGTGTGCCTTCGCTCCGTGAATGACACCCACCATGCAACCTGTCATCAGAGCTGGAAACCTGCAGCTGTAAATCCTTCCTTCCTTCTTACTTATCTCTCATGTGCATAAGTCGTCACAAAATTTTATCATTCTGCTCCTTTAATATTTCTCAGATCTCTCTCTCTCTTTTTCTGGTGCCAGGGATTGAACCCAGTGGTGTTTAACCACTGAGCCACATCCCCAACCCTTTTTATATTTTATTTTGAGACAGAGTCTCACTAGATTGCAAGTTGCTTAGGGTCTTGCCATGTTGCTGAGTTTGGCTTTGAACTTGGGATCCTCCTGCCTCAGCCTCCTAAGCTGCTGGGATTACAGGCATGTGCTACCATACCTGGCTTATCTTTTTTTCTCTAACGCCACTGCCATCATCTAAGTTCAGGCCATGAGCATCAGTCTATCTCTTCCCCTATCGCTGTGACCTCCACAGTGTTTGTCTTTGGCCTCTGGCCTTCCTCGGCCTCTGCCTTTTCTGCATCCTCCTTGGCAAGGATAGCTCCCACTCATCCTCAAGTTCCACGCAGTTTCACTTCCCTTGGGAAGCTTCCCTGACTAAACCCTCCCCACCCTGAGCCCCAGAATATGTTCAGTGCTTCTGCTAAATGTGCTCTAGCACTTAACTTATTATAATTGCTCATTTAATTGCTTCATTGCCCAACTCACTGGATTGTAGATGCCGATTTGTACAGTATCTATTTCTAGCCCCTAGCACGGAGTGTGGTGCGCATAACACACAGATATTCAAAAAGTATTTGTTGAATGGATCGGTGAAAAGACACCAAAAAGAACCACCATTCTTCTCTGAAGGAAGACCATTTTGTGGTTTATCTAAAAATAAACAAGATTGGTGGTTTCGCAAATGAATCTATGGTGTGTGTTTAAACCTCCCACTCTAAGTTCATGTGGTTGATGAACCTCAACCATGTAAGTGAAACCTTATTTTCCAAATAAAAATATGCAGTGTGAACGGCAGTGTCACAACTTTTGGTCTTCATGGCAACAAGCTGCTGTAACAAACAAAATTAGGAAAAAAACAAAGGTAGCAAAATCCCATTTATCCATCCAGATCTTTTCTGTTGAACTCTGCAGTCTTAGCAGTTCAATAATTCAGCTGCGAATTTGTTAAGATCCATTGCTTTCCAAGTCCGTCACATGCTCGGGCTCATTTGCTTGTCTCTTTCTGCTGGGAAGCTATTTGTCTGTGGAGTGGCCCAGAAAACAACTCTTTTATTTTTTCCATGTTAATTACTCAAAGATTAAGAAAGGTAAAATGCAAGTTATGTAACACAGGGGTTGTTTTGCTCTTGGGATTGCTCAGTAGTGAACATGCATACTTATCACTGGGAATGCTTACAGTGATGGTATTTTATCACCAATAGATTTTCTTCTATTTATTCCTATGAAAAAGGTACTAATTGCTATCTTCCTTTTCCTATCAATTTAATAGTTTTATTTGAACCCTCTTGTACCTGTAATTAAATGTATGAAGTCCTGTGAGAATTGCCAAAGCAGTTAGATGCGTCCTAGGTCCTCAATCTTTTTGGGAGAATGTGACCTAAACCTTCATGAAACACATAGGATAGGGTGTGCGAAGCAACTGTTACCAAAGCTTAGCAAGCTAGGGTTCCTTTCCACCATCATCAACCAATGTTTTTGGACTTTACATACTTACTTGGATTGATCTTAAACTTGAATGTTTCAATTCTGAGAGTGAGTTTGTTTTTTTTTGCTTTTTTTTTTTACAAACTGAAAAGCTGGGGGCAGTTGCTTTCTTTGAGAGTTGCAGTCCCTAGAACTATGTTTGTATAAATATTTTCATAGTATTACAGTATGTACATAAATCTATTTTAAGGGAATAACTTCATTCCTTACCCCCTCCCTCTTTCTTTTCTTTTATGAATAGTTAATATTTTCCTTTTTTTAAAATCAAAGTAATATGCATACATTTTTAAAAGTCAATTAATGCTAAGAGGCTTTTAGTGAAAACCAACATTCTTTTTTTTCTTCCACCCCAATTGCCTCCTATTTTTCTGAAAGCCATGCTTCCCTTCGGTAACCATTTTCAAAATCTTTAGCTACTTAAGCTGACATTAACTGGGCGTGATAGTACATGCCTGTAACCACAGCAACTGCAGAGGTTGAGGCAACTTAGCAAGACCCTGTCTCAAAATTAAAACTAAAAAGGGGTGGGGTGTGGCTCAGTATGAAGTTTGAATCTAGAGTGCACCTAATTTCAATTCCCTGTACTGAAAAAAAAAGTTGATAAGATTTTTACTTCTAATATCAAAATACTGTGTATTTACTGCTACTGCTTGATTCATTGTTTTTAAACATACTTATTTTGGCCCTCTTAAGGCTCCTTTCCTCAATCCATTTCTTTTGAAATGGTCCTATCACAATTTTTGGTTAATTCAATATTGAATTATTATAGCTATTATGTAATTATACATATATATAATTTATGTGTATATTTTACATAGTTTATACTATGTATATATAATTTTGTGCAGTATATAGTATATATATGTGTATTATATTTAAGAGGTAAAATTATGCTTATATTTTATACTATTTAGTTATATAGGTTTAAAGTTTATACTATGTATAGATTATACCATGCACAATATATAGTATATGCTATACATACTGTATAAAGTTTAAACATACCCAGACACAGTAAGTATGTAAATATAGTATACACAGTTATGTTATAATGTAAACTACTCTATTACATTGTGAGCTCTTTCAATTAGGTTTGATTGGTTTGGGGACCTATATTCATCTGTTTATTGTCTTCATATTGACATTGTCTCATGAATTTTTTTTTAAGATAGAGGGAAAGTGAGAGAAAGAGAGAGAGAGAGAGAGACGGAGACAGAATCAATTTTATTCAGTTTTTCATGTGTTGCTCTGACACTTAGTTGAGTATGCGGTGCTGGGGTTTGAACCTGCGTAGTCGTGCATGCCAGGCAAGCGCCATAACCACTGAGCCACTGCTCTAGCCCTCATGAATTTTTTCTTGAGGAATTTTCTCTCCACTGAGCAGAATCTTGCTCTTTCTTGGGTTTTGCCATTATTTTTGTGGATCTCATTACTCAGTAACTTCTGGAGAAAGCAGGCCTACAAATTTGCATGAGACTTTGTATATCTGAAAATGACCTCATTTTAAACCTCATAGCTTTTGAAACTGAAATTACTTTTCTTCAGAAGTTGTCTTGATCTCTCTCTTCTTCTGGTGGTGCATTACAGTTTTACATAATGAAGGGATTTGTTGTTACACATTCATACCTACACACATTATATAAATATATTTTGGTCCAATTCCCTCCCAGCAGTCCCCCCTCCCTCTCCCTGGTCTTTTTCTTCCACTGATCTCCCCCAGATTTTATATATATATATAGTAACTTTTCCAGTTTTAAGTGCCTGTATGGGAACTACTCAGTATGGCAGAGGTGCAAAGTATACCATACATTGTTTATAATCCCCCTTTTCCCTCCCCATCCTTCCCTTCCTTCTCCTCTCCCCTGTCCCCACTCAGCCAGGCTTCCTCCAGTTCATCTGTTAGCCTGTTTCGATGGATCTATTATATCCATCACCCTTTCCTTTGTTTTACTCTAGCTTCCACTTATGAGAAAAATTCGACTTTTGAGTTTCTGAGTTTGGCTGTAACATACACATATACAAGAGAGTTCTACTTAGCTATTGCAAAGAATGAAATCTTGGTCTCTTTTTAAAGGAACTTTTCTTAACTATATATCACCGTTTTGCTGTTGCTGTTCATTCATCTTTATTTATTTATTTTTTTTTTATTTTGAGCAAACTTACAAGATTTTAACAGAATAATATAAAATGTGTATAAAATATGCATATATTCTGGATTTTGCAATTATCCCCAGGAGTGCCCCCCCAATTACCCTCTCTTATCCCTCCCTTTCCCTCATTCATCTTTAAATGTGAGGCATTAAAGTAGCCTGGCATTCTGGTTTTGCTTAGATTGGGGCAAGAGGCAATGAGACTGTGGAGGTGTTGGAGAAGCATCAGGAAAGGCTGTTTCCAAGCAGCCAGTGATTGGGCTTTTCAAGTCTGTTTCGTTTTGTTTATTTGCATCTCTGAGATCTGAAAATTTCCATTTGAGCATTTGGTTGAGTTTGATGATTGACACTGCTTATATTCACTGTTGCTGCTGTCGTTCAGTCCTTAATCTTCTCTTCAAAAGTTATTCTATTTGGTAGTTATAATTCCATCTCAAATTCTTCTTGCGTTTTTGTCAGTATTTCATTAATGCATGGTGTTGCTATGTGTTATTGATTGATTGGCTGTGGCACTGGGGGTTAAATCCAGGGCCATGTGGATGCTTAGCATGCACCCTGCTGCTGAGCTGTATTTCCAGCTCTGCTCTATCGTTTCAGATACATTCAGTATTACTAAGTTCCATTTTTTTTTTAAAGAGGGAGAGAGAGTAAGATATATATATATATATATATATATATAGAGAGAGAGAGAGAGAGAGAGAGGGAGAGAGACAATTAACTTCATTTATTTTTTCATCTGGCCTTTGTTTCTCTGACCTTAGTTATATGTGTGGTGCTGGGGTTTGAACCAGGCAAGGGCTCCAACTGCTGAGCCATTGCTCCAGCCCCCTGAGTTCCACTGTTAATCTACATTATCCAATGTATATTCATTTCCATTAATAAAGTGAGCTAAGAAATGACCTTTGTTGGCTACAAGGACAATAGCCTGTGTTTCTTACAGTCACAGAGACATGGTTGGTGTTGGCTGTTGGCATTCCTTTTGTTTACATGGTTTCTGTGAACTTCTCTCCTTCCTTCTGTCCCCTTTCTTTCATTTTGATCATTGAAGTTGGCTTAATGGATCAATTTGAAGGAGAGGAAAAATATATGGGTCACATAAATTGATATATTTTAGGAAATATAAATAGTTATATATACATACACACATATATATATATACATAAATTTATACAAGCATAAATGTGTGTTCATGAATATATTACATATATGTGTGTATATACACATACACATTTTTTATATATAATAAAAATGCAAAATCTTAAAATTGGTAAGCTTTGACATATTTATGCACCTGTGTAACCAGTACCTCAATTAATAAACAGTTATTTCCATAACCTTAGAAGTAGCCTTCAGTTTAAAAGGCTTTAAAAAACAAAGTTAGAAGATAATTTTAAGCAAGCATTTCCAGCTTGATTGGTAGTCTTGTTTTTTTTAAAGCTCTAACAGAGATATATAGAACTTTAAAAAATTAATTCTACAATTAAATAAACATTTACTTTATAGAAGAGGTAAGATATTAGGCTTTGCCTAGCCATAATTTTTTCTTTATATCTACAGTTTCCATAAATGATTACTAAATTTATTAATGGATTTTATATCGACAACATTTTATTCTTACTATATCCACTTACTCTCAGGTATCTGTTATCTTTTTTTGTACCCCTTAATTTTGATTTTTTGTTTTGCATTATTATTGTTGGTGTGGGACTGTTGATACTTTGTTTTAGGTCTGCAATGATATGGGATTTTTCCTCTTCCTGACTTCAAAGAGAAAAGTTAACTTGGGTAGGTACTGCGTGTGGAGTTAGAATTCCATTTTCTTAGAAGTTCAAGGGAGGCATTTTTTTTCTGTGTGTACTTTATCTCACATAATTATCTTCACTGTCCTTTGAGGTAGGATTATTATACTCATTCTATGGAGGAGTTAACAGAATCAAAGTCACATATCTAGGACCAGTGAAGCAGGAATTTAACTTAGATCTTTTTAACCCTTGCTTCCCTCCCTCCTGACACCCATATGTCTACTGAGCATTGTCTGCCCTTTTCCTTGAGGCTTTTTAAAATTTCCAAATGAAATGTTCAAGCACATTCATACCACTTCATTTTGAAATCTCTGCTTAAAACTTTCTAGAACACGAAGGCATATTTTATTATCATATAAATAAAACTTTTTTTGAGTGCCCATGGTGCTTGGTGTGGGGAATACAGAGCCCTAAACTAGCCTTCACTCAAGTATATATATCAAAATATCAACGAATTTCCCCGTTAGTACTGACTTAATAAATTTATAAATCTTATCCTTTACATGATAAATATTTGACAGGTACGATTTTGGGAGATGATAAGAGTTATCGTTCTTTACAAAGTGTTTCTGAGTAAAACTGACTTTTTAATTTTAATCTAGACCAGTGTGATTTCTTTCTTTCTTCTTTTTTTTTCCCAGTTAAAAAAATTAAGAAAAATGTTTTCTTCAAATTTCCACTGTTTCTGGCTTTTCCTGTTTCCTTTAGTATACCATTTTTCTTGCAGGTTAGATCTTTTGGTTCAATTTTTCAGGTATGTATTTCTGAGCATTGTTTTAGTGGTGTGTCCAAGTTGTGCATTGTCTTGTTAGTTCATCTTTTTTTTTGAGAGAGAGAGAATTAATTTTTATCGAGTTTTTCATATGACTTTTGTTAATCTGACACTTAGTTGTGTACATGGGTTCTGGGGTTTGAACCTGAGTACTCGGGCTTGCCGGGCTAGCGCCATAACCGCCGAGCCACCACTCCAGCCCCTTGTTAGTTCATCTTGTTGATGGCTTTACTGGTTTCTTTGGTGGCACCTCCAAACCTGATGTCTTAAGATCCTTCATATTTTTAAGAAAAGTTTTTCTAGTTTGATTAGTGGTCCATGCGTGGGGCAATTTCCTCCCCAGGGCATATTTGGCAGTGGCTGTAGACATTTTTGATTGTCAGAACTAGTGGTAGTGGTAGTGGTAGTGGGGGTGCGGGTAAGGTGCTACTGGCACCTAGTGGGTAGAGGTCTGAGATGTTGCAGTATCCCTGCTATACAGCTTCCTTCCCTGCCCCCAAACAGGCAGTTAACTGGTCCAAAATGTCATTATTGCTAAGATTGAGGAATTCTGGTTTAGATGATTTACAAAGTTTAGGGAGGTCATCCTCAGGTGAATAATATTTCTAGCATTATGCATGTTATGCAGATTCCTATCAAATTTATTTTGGGGCTCCTTTTTTGTTTTCCTAGAGACTTTCCAAAATTATACCTGAAACTTTTTTTTTAAAATAGAAAACAAAATACAGTAGCCCCTTTTAATAGTTGCAGATGTTTACTTTGGCACTTAAAACAAGGCTCTCACTTGAGACTATTTCAAATAGCACATCATTTGTAAATCTTAACTATCACTTATTTTATTTTATTTTTTTGCTCTGTTTACTCAAGGGATTTCATAAATCAGTCAATAAAGGTGATTGCATTTACAAACCTAGCACAATGGAGCTTCATTTAAGCTTAGATCTTTTTTTAAAAAGGTGTTATCAAGTGAAAAATAAATTCTTAGCAAAGTGTTTTAAAGAATGGACCATTTTAAAGGGATTTTCAGCCTGAACACATCACAACAAATCAGTGATTTAGCACGCATGCTGGAAACTCTCAAGTTGAGAAACCTAACAACTAGATCAATTTTTCATCCCCTCTGGTGAACTTCAAGTACTAATAAACACTATAGTGTGAAAACACAAGGATATTTTCAATCTGGGGCTTGGTTTGCTGTCGTGGTGAAAGCAAATTTGATTTATTTTATTTTTTGTTCTTGTGCCTAGCATTTGAACTAAGATACAAAAGAAAGTAGGAGAGTTTATATTTGCTCTGAAGTTTTAAAAAGAGAAAAGGGAGGATTTGTGTTCACTCTGAATTTACTGATTAGTGTATCTTCAACCTCAACTAGGCAGATGGCTTCCAGACTTCCTGAAAAGAAGTTGCTGAAAAAAGGAGTTTCTGAAAACTCCTCATAGTTTCCTGTGCACATGGCCTTTGGAAGAGGGAAACAGATTTTATTATTTAAATCCAATATTTATTGACTACATATTGTGCTGGGTGTTGGGAACATACAGCATTTTAAGAAGTACTTTTTGCACTTAAGGGATGCATACCATTAAAATATAAACGGCTTTCCAAATTAGTACCTGCTAACTGCAGGGAGGACAGTACCAGCCGTTCTTGCTACTGCATTTCCCTTCCCTTCTGCAACCAGCCCTGCCTCCAACCAGCTGTGGGTTAGTGTGCTCTCTTAGGGGTTTGCTTCTTATGGCTCTCTTGCCCTCTTGCTTCTCACATGCAGAACCCAGGTACCCTGTCTCTTGGATGTTCACATTGACTTCTTTTTTTTTTTTTTTTTAGCTAGGCCTGCTTGACTCAGGGGCTAACTCTGATCCCTTTTCTGGATTACTACCTTAGTGACCTGTTTTACCCCCTGCAGCCTGTCTTGATTTTATTTCTTAGAAGCTTCTGGAGAGTTCCTCTACTTGCCTAACAACACTCTCTCCTGTACTGAGCAGCTAACATTTCCTGCTGCTTTCTTTCTTGTACCCTGCTTATTCTTTTTTCCTGCCAGAGAAGATGCCAGAAGATGCCAGACTTCATGGAGGAGGTGGGACTCCAATTGAATCATGTTTTTTTTTTTTTTAAGAGAGAGAGAGAAAATTAATTTTTATTATTTTTTTCATCTGTTTTTCATTTTTTTCTTTTTCCTTCATTTAGTTATGAATGTGGTGCTGGGAATTGTACCCAGGTCTTTGCACATTCCAGGCAAGCACTCTTCTACTGAACCGTCTCTCCAGCCCTGTCAAACAAGGTTTTTTAAAAGGGTTTACATGAGAATGGCATTCTCATTGTAGTGAGGGTAGGGAAACTTCATGAAAGTTTTACAATAGCCCAGGATCAGTGATAAAGATCCCAGTATCCCAAATGACTGCAAAGAGAAAAAAAAAAAAATAAGAAAAGAAAAAAGAAAGCAACTCTACAAATGGCTTAGAAAGAATTAGCCGGATGGGTAGTAAGAAAAAAGAATGATATTTGGAATTCTTAGAAATGTTGTAAAGATAAAACTGCCACCAGGGGGAAACAGGAGAGACCTCTGAGGGAGGTCCCAATTGTCCCAATGTGCCTAGGACGGAGAGGGTTTCTGGGATGTGGGACTTTTGGTTTTCAAAACAGGAAACCAGGACTAGGTATTTAACTAGTGCCAGCATCATGCAGCATAGTGTTGAATAGGAGCTTTTGTCTTTTGGGGGGCTCTTTACACTCCAAGCCAACTTGACTGGGATTATCCAGGTAGGCACTGGGATTTTAGCGGAAAGGACTGAAGTTATAACTGGGAGAAAGCCACATGGAAGAGCGGCAGGTGCCTGGTTGAGGGTTGCCAACTTTCATGCTTCCATTTTGATGAGAGGCAAATTTAAAAAAAAATTAAATAATTTCAATGTGTTTTCATCTTCTTTATACCAAATAAAACCAACAATAACAATTTTATTTTATGTGAGGGTGGTTCATAGAATGATTTTGTTATGGTTTTGTACTCCTACATAATATTTGATAGTTTAAAGATGACCCCAAGTCATCAAGGGAAAAGTCAAATACATTTAGCATATCTTATTTGAGACCTAAGGAAATGATTTAATGTATGAGAAAGGATTTCCATCAAATTCTTACATTAACATCTCTTCAGTTATTGACTTCTGTTGAATGTTTCATTCCTTGAACTATCAATAAAGAAAATACTGTATGTTTAAAACTAAACAAAATGGAGGAAACCCAACAAAATTTAGGACTCTATTTGAGAGTACTAGGGACCCTGCATTTCTGAGAAAATTGACTTGCAACCTCCGTATTCAGCTGGGGCTGCACAATGGACCCCAACTGCAGGACAAAGCCGGATCTTGTACATTCTGTTGGCCTGACTGCAGGCAGAGAGCCATCACAAGCTTCAATGCAGCCCCAAGGGGCGCATATATTAAAGAAAAAACAAGAGCCATGCTCCAAAATGGCTTATTTAAAATGCAAAGGGTAACAAGAGAGCTACATTTGGGGAAAGCCCAGCTCTCAGAAACAGGAAAGTAATACCAAATCTTGGTTAAAGTTGCTTGCTCTTGAACTAATTAGCTGGGGATTTAATTCAGCATGAGAAGTCAGAATGTGGCTTAAGAGTGAAGAAAAGTGTTATTTTTCCTCTTAGGTACCAGCCTGGCATGTCAGAATGTAGTAGCAGGCAGCACATGAGACTCAGCCAATTCAACGAAATCACAAAATTTTAAAAAACACCATGACTGATTGAAAAGAGTTGTGGAGATTTAATTTGGGCCAGATGTGTGATAAAAGGCAGTTTTATCTACTTTGGTGGTAGCATTTTTGTAATAAGATATTGGCACATTTGTCATTAAAGAAAAATAAAGAGAAATGAATAATACAGGATCCAGTGGAACAGTAAATAATACGTTTCCACCACTTTTGAAATCCTATTCCTACCTTGCATTGATATTCTATTGTTTTCTTTCAAATATCTTTTCTTGTTTTTCTAAGATGGGATGTTTGTGGGAAAATTTATACATAAAAGACAGAAGCTAAGATCTTTTGCTGTTATTTTACTTTTGAACATTTTAGAAAAGGATAGAACTTATAATAAAGTCATATTTCCTATTGATGGCATCCCTCAGAGGATGGAGTCCTTGACAGAACAAGTCCATGTAGAACAAGATTTGACTTCTTAACAGGCCTGTGCTAGATTCAAAATGTTCATGCCTAATTAGCTGTGTAAACAAATCTGGAATTTAGGGAATTTTCTATGTCATGGGGAAGTGAATGTTTATTACCTCTATTTGGTAGATGGGCTCTCCCCACAAATTCAATGCACCTACACTTCCTGGATTGCATGCTGTTCCCATGGTGTTCCCTTTGATTCTTGCAGTGCTCATTCCACGGGAATTCTGCTGCTTCCGGAAGCAGGAGTAGACCATTTCAGAATGACACTGCCTACAAGATACAGGGCACATTTCAGCCAAGGGCACCCTGCCCTTCTGGTGTTGCCCTGCCAAAGCTTGACGGTTATGTAAGATTCTCGTGCCCAGATCTCTGCCAAACTTGGGGATTCTGCAAATTTCTTGTTAGTCCAGAGCAGAATGAAAGGAGTGGCAGGTAGAGACTGTGCCAACTCAAGGGTTAGGAGAGAATTTGACTAATTGGGTGTGGGCATCCATCACCAGAGAGCACTCACCTCAGAATGGGCAGGAATCCTCAGAGAAGCCAGGCAGGCACATCTCAGGTCACCCTCAGGCTGCTTTATCTCCTCTGACTGACACTTAAATGGCAGAGCTCTTTTGATGCTGTTCCAGGCTCACCGCTGGGTGTTTCTAATCATGTGTTTTAATTAATGTTTTTATTGTACTTGGGCCCAGAGGCTGTTTGAACAGACCAGTATATATTTAGAAGTCTCTGAATAAATAAATGTAAAACAAAGGAAAACTGACTCTGCTGGAATTAGGAGAATTGTTTCTAAGAAGATAGGCTTCTGACTCCACTGCTTGAAACCAACTCAGCAGTATCAGGGCCTGTCTCCTGAACACACTTTGGGTGTAGCAAGGGATGACTTTGGGATCTTATCTAGGATCTAGCTTTTGAAATCTACACTCTAGGTCTTGAGGCTATTGGGGACCCTAGAATTTATTGTGTTGATTTGATTTTAAAAATTAATTTATCAAATAAATAGCAGGAATACAAGGGTGGTACGAGTAGCAAATTTTTGAGGCAACATTTATTTAAAGCCAGGTAGGTCTCTTCTTATTGCTAGATAAAAAGGTGATTGGAATGGGTTAGTTTTTTTGCACCCCCTTAATTGTTCTCTCCTGAAGTTTTGCCCTCTGCTTTCAAAGGAGCTTATGTCTCTTGCCCATTCAAAGCAGTAGCACTTTTAGAGAGTGGATTTAATTCAGTTTAGCAAATATTTACTGAGTACCTCTTCATTCAAGGCAGGACCTTGACTTTATGGGAAAATGAAGTGTTTACAAGTTATAGGAAGTCTATTTATAAGATACAGCTTGCTTCTGGAACATGTGCTGAGTTCAGAGTGGGTGAAAGAATATCCTGTGTTTCTTTGTCAGGATCCATTATTAAATTCTCTGGTTGTGATTTCCTTTGGGCCCTTGAGAACTTGTGAAAGTTACTCAAGAGCTGTAAGACTGGAGTGTCAGCAAATTGCCTGGTCTTGGGCAGGACAGTGAAGTTCTGAAATCGGGTTTTCTGTTAGCATTTTTCGTTTGTCTCTAGTGGCACCCATTTCTTCTCTATCTTCCATCTACTTTGAGGTGCTCTGAAGTATCTGTTCTCGACCTGACCTGCACAGAACCTAAGCAACATTGATGCCTCAGTCTCATGCTGAAACCTATGAAAAGTGCCTCAGTTACTCAATCTTGCAGCTGGGATTGACCCAAGGTCTCTGGGCACCTCCAGCACTCCTCTGCCATGTGCAATTGGGAAACCTTGTTCTCAGGAGAGTACCTGCTTCAGTGACACCAGTTCCTCCATCCTAAGACATCTCCAGTTGCAAGATGTACTACAGATTTAATAACATGTATTTCTTTTGCCTAAAAAGAAAGAAAGAAATAAAGAAAGAACAAGGAAAAAGTATCACCACATTAAAAAGAAACCTTAATTTTAGGTCATGACATGATTTCAGAAATACTAAAATGTGATAATCACATAAATTTTAGAATAAAGAGAATAAGACTACATTATTTGAAGATAAAATGTTACCTACACTTTATTTGAGGACAATTTGCTTTGTAAAAGAGGATGCTTTCAAACCCAATATATAGCAAATATTGCACTTTTATTGAAGTTTTCAAACCAGGTGCTCTGCTAGACAAGGGTTTCTTAATCTGGGCACTCAGACAGTTTGGACTGCATAGTTGCTTGTTGTGTGCAGCCATACTGTACATTGTAGGATGGTTAGCAGCCTTCCTGGCTGCTGCCCACTAGATGCCATTAATGCTCATATCTCCATTGCCTCCCACACCAGCTGTGATAAGCAAACCTGTGTCCAAACATTGTCAGGTGATCTCTGGGCTCCAGACAAAATTGTCCCTGGTGCAGGATCATGAGGGAGGTGGAATAGGTCTTTGAGGGGATAGTAGTTTATATCACTTAGTGTTCTGTTGCAGAGGGAAGACCCCACTCTAGCTGGCTTAATCTGAAGTGTACTAATGACAAGGGGTGTTCCGTGGTCAACAGAATTGGTCTGTGGGGCTGGAGAAACAAGGAGCTTGGAAAAAATAGATTTAATTTACCCACTTCTATAATACATAAGAAAGCACTCCATAAAGAGGTTCAAATGGATTTTGAATGAGCCCCTTTCTGGTATTTTCTACACAGTTCTTCAGAGAGGCTCAACTCCCACCAATAGACAACAACCTCTTCCGGGTGATTGAGGTTGACCTGAAAGAATCCTCCTCACTCCCAATTTGCATATGTTATATCAGGTTAATTTTCTTCTTTCCGTCATCCCCATTCGTTTTGCACCTGCTTTCTGTCCCTGTACCTATCTATAGGCATCCCAAGGATTTGAAAAGTACACGTTTCATACTTGGTTCTGTCAATGCACATGATGTGAAAAGTCTTTGTTGATGAGATGTGAGCTGAGGCTTAAGATGCTCAGCTGTCACCATGTGTATCTCTAGTCCACTGAAGACACTGTGCAAATTGATATTTTGGATCAGAAATTTGTGTCTTTCAAGAGTGTTTTCTCCATTTAGAAGCACAGAGCACCAATTAATATGAATAACCACACTGTCTGATTTGAAGTAAATTCCAACCAGGAAGAATCAAACTATGCTTTCTGTCTCTGAAGTCGAGGCCTTCAAATTTTAAGGAATGATTGCTTCCCTGATATATTTTTCTTTCATTCAATTGCTAAACTCTCCTAATTATTAATATGTGGACTTTGACCTTAAGTTAAAATTCAGTCAATATCCTTGGGAGAGGTTAGAATATCACAAGACATTTACTCTTTAGTATAGGTCTGCACACAAAATACAGGACAACTGGTTAAATATGAGTTTCAAGTAAACAGTGACTAATTTAAATAAAATTTTTAGTATGTCTTAAATGTCTCATGGGACATACAGTAAAAATTATTTGTTGTTTAACTGAAATTCAAATTTAACCAAATCTGAACGTCTTGTATTTATTTTTGCTAAGCATGGTGTGACTCAACACACTGGTTGTGTTCTTTCTTTCTCTGTTATTATTTTTTAAAAATTTGCACTCTGGGAATTGAACCCACTGCATTGTACATGCGAGGCAAGTATTGTAACTCTGATAAGGGACTACATCCACAGACCCTTACCAAGTTATTTTTTAAGAATGTATTTCTTGAGATGGATGGAGGATAGATGAGGGGAAGGGGGACTCCTGAGAGGAGTGGAGATGAACAAGTTGGGCTATACACAGAAAGGAAGAGGGGCAAGTTACAAAACACTGACACCAAGCTGGTTCTAGCTTATCATGTCCATCCCCAAACATCTAAACAAAGCCTTGATTTGAAGATGAAGCTCTATTCTGTCTTTGCTAATGTGGCCATTTTCCTATAGCATTTGGATCTGGTCCCAATGCAGCTTTCGATTGCCTGGGTTGGACAAGCAGGGCTTCGAGGTAAGAGCGAGAGATGAGCCATGCAGGCATTGGATACCTTGGAGCCTTGTAATCTCGCTTGCATAACCTCCAAATTGCAGGGTTCTTGGCTTCAGTGCAGCTGGGCACAATTTCAATGCACATCTATGGAGACCATGTCACAACAACAAAACAAACTAACGTAACTGCGAGTTACATTAATAGCTTGAAAAAACAAGTCAACAGACTTGAAGACTGCTCTGGGAGCCCCTCCCTGGGAGTCAGCCTCTGGCAGAAAGGGAGTTACTGCGCCTCCTATTTGATTTTTTTTTTAAAGCTAAGATTACTGTATATGATCTGCAGCTTGTTGATTTCAAAGATGATTTTTGGAGGGGTTGGGGAAGATCCCTTATATGCTTTACTGTTGATCACCATGAAATCTTTCTGAGGTGCAGAGTGGTTTGTGCCACACACAGTGTCTCGTCCTGAGAGAGGGTTTCCCTGCTCAGACATTACACCCAAAGCAATGGTACTTCTTTTCTCAGGCTCTTACACTATTATTAGTCACAAATACATTGTGACTAATCCAGGAAGATTTTCCAAATCTTCTGAGGCTTTAGTCACTGCCTGGTTGCAAACTGTTAGTCAGGAAGGGTTTATACACCTTGCAGCATCATCTCCTAAGGCAATTGTGAAGTAATTTGTTAGAAAAAGTTTGCTTCTTATAGAGAGTATATTAGTACATGCAAATTAAGTCTGGTAGCACCTTCCCCATCACTGAACTAAGAACAAACTAACTTCTTAAAACCTGTTACCGGATCAGGCCCAGGATGGGAGTCTTGCCAATTTCAAGAAACTCCTGTGCTCATATATTTTCTATTTCTGATTTTTATGTAATATTTGATTTAGGTGCCAGTAACATCAGGGTGTGTGGGTGAACGTATTGTTAGAAAGCCAGTAAAATGAAACATTTTGGAAGGGATCAATTCTTAGCTGCTCAATGTGATTTAAAAAAACAAACAAACAAATATAAGGTATGCTTTACTTTGAATCTTCTCATCTGATTTACAACTATTCTTGGATATCCATATTTCATTTCAAAAAATTTCCCTCTACATACAGAACATTGTAACAACTCTAATTTTTATTTTGTTTAATAACTGTAAATTTATATTTAGAAGAGACTAACAACAAAAACTGCAAAGCCATCTCATTTTTCCTTGGTTGTATTTTTTTTAAGCAAGCTTTTTCTGACTCATATCCTGGGCTATCTCTATTTGCACATGTTTCCAAAGTTTGTTTTGTATTTTTTTCCCATTTTCATTGTTTGCCCTACTTGTTCTTTTTCTTGTTATCCATTTCCCAGATCTTGCTTCTTCATATCCTCTTTTTTTCCTCCACCATCTTTTCCTGTTTCTCTAGATCTTTGTGGAAAGCTACAACCTTCTTTTGATTTTTTTTTAAATCACAGAACTATTATGACGTCTTCCTCTCGGTTCCCTTAAAACATATGGAACATATTGTCCTAGCTCAAGGTAATTCCAGTGAGAGACATGGAATGGTTGGAATCTTGGGTGTGAAAGGGGATGAGTTATCTTCTCTCAGGTCCATTCTACCCTGAGGCTGTCATGATGTGGTAAAGAGATATTCCTAGGATTGGTGGATCAGGTAAGCTCTTTTTGTGCATTCAGATTATCCAACTCAAATATTATTGTTGAACTTACTCAGTTACACTGAACTGAAAAATAAACAGACAAGAACATTCCCAAGCCATAGAAAGATTTAGCTTTTTCCAGAGAGACCAAAAGATCACTACTGTCAGGTGGTCAGAAATCCTTATGTTCTCTGAGAGGAGATTAACTCTCTGAAGAGACAGGAACTGTGGAGAGACTAACTCCTAATGCAACTAACAGCCCTTTGGCACATCTTGACTTTCCTTGCCAAAATACAGTGCCCTTACTACCCACCACCACAAAGGAACTAGAGATCATTGATAGCTGTGGCTCTTCATGTCCTCCGTCAATACCTGTGGTAAAGACTTCATTCAAGGTGGAAAAGCTGTTACCTTTATGGAACCATGCCCAACATGGGGCCACTGAAAAGGGAGGCTGCAAAGTTTTATGTCACAAGTAATAAGCATAAATTCAAATGCACTTATTTAGTTGAGGCCATTCACTTTGTACCTATGTTCTAGGGATATTGATCAATAGTGGTGAACAGTGGTGTGCAAAGCCAGATATAGAGCTTTGATTTTTATGGAGCAAGTATAGTCTAATGGGAGAAGACAGGCAGTTATCACATAATACACAAACACATTTAAAATTACATCAGTAATAAGTGCCAAAAAGGGAAGTAATAAAACTATTACTTGAGAGTGAATTATAGAATAAACTACAGTAATGGAACTATAGGTGAGCTTGACACAGTTGTGAGGTGAGAAGAGACTAAAGGCAGAAGAGGAATTGCTTTGGGGATGGAGTGAGGGATGGAGGAGGGGATGCAGTGAGGATGGTGGGGGGGATGGAGTGAGAAGATCTCTACAGTCAGTGGCCAAGGCCAAAGCGCCGTGATAGGAGGGATGGAGGGAAAGGACCAGAGTAGCTGGAATAGAGTATGGATGAGGGAGAATGAGGAGGAAAAATGAGGATGGGGAGCAGGGGGCTGAATCATCACAGTGCACAAAGACCATGATACGGATGATTTTGATGCTTAATTCTAAAAACAACAAGATGACATCAGAAAGCTTGGGGTGGGAGAGATGATCAGATTTACAAAAACATTTTATTTTGATACCATGATACGTATCATGTAAATTATTTCAAACATTTGAAACTGACAGCTAGTTTATAAAAGTTGACTTCCAATTCTGGCTCACCTCCTAGGTGGTTGTATTCCTTGGATAAATCCTTCCTTCTCTCCATAGGCCAGTTATTATATGTACAAATCCCTAATTAACTTCCCTGGATGGTTGGGAGGCTCAGTGGAGGCAATGAATGTGAAAACACATTGAGAAGGTCTTATAGCTAAATCAGTAAACATTAATATTACAGTTTTGAGGAACAGTGAGTAATCATTACAGGAAAAAAGTGCATGAGGAGATAACAGTGTTAGCTATGAATTACATAGTGCTGTGTTATATTTTTATCTTAATGAACTTAGCAGAGTTACTCCTAAAACAGTGAAATGTTTGATAAATTCTGATAGTGCAATAATGTGAAATTCTTCTTTCTGCCTTTCAGGGCAGATTTGCACATGGGATATTTCTTTTGTGTAAATGAAAAAGGATATAGTAATCCCACCTGTTGATCTTGTTTTGGTCTTATCATTTTGACTCCATCGTATTTAACATGGAAGATGTTTTGACCCTTTCATCTACTCTTTGCTAAAAGAAACTAGACAAGACAAAGAAACAAAAAGGATCCAAATTGGAAAGGAAAAGGTAAACTATCTTTTATCTTTTATTGCAGATCATATGATCATATGTGTAGAAAATCCTCAAGACTCAACAAAAAATTATCAAAATTCAAAAAAACTGCAAGTTATAAAATCAACATACAAAATTAGTCCCATTTCTATACACAAACAGCCAACTATCAGAAAAAGAAATTGAGAGAACAATTTCATTCATAATAGCAATAAAAATAAAAAGATGTGTAGAAGTAAACTAACCCAAAGAAGTGAGAGACTTTTACACTGAAAAGTGTTAAATGTTGATGAAGAAAATTAAAGAAGCACACATAAATGGAGAGATATCCCATGTTTATGGACTGGAAGAATTAATATGGTTAAAATGTCCATACTACTCTAAGTGATCTACACATTCAATGCAATCTCTATAAAGATACCATTAACTTTGTTTTTTTTTTTTTCAGTACTGAGGATTGAACTCAGGTGTGCTCTACCACTGAGCTATAACCCTAACCACTTTTACTATATCCCTAACCCTTTTACTTTTCATTTTTGAGTCAGGGTCTCACTAAGTTATCCAGGCTGGCCTTGAACTTGTGATCTTCATGCTTCAGTCTCCTGAGTCACTGGGGTTACAGATGTGCACCACCATACCTGGCTCCATTGACAGTCTTTACAGAAATAGAAAAAATAATCATAAAATTCCAATGGAACCACAAAAATCCCTAAATAACAATAGCAATCTTGAACAAGAAGAAGAAAACTGGAATTCTTATACTTTTTGATTTCAAAATATATTCAAATCTACAGTATTCAGAACAGGGTACTGACATAAAAAAAAGACATGTAGAACAATGAAGCAGAATAGAGAGCCCAGAAGTAACACATCTCTAGTTAACCAATCTTTGGTAATGGTGCCAAGACACCATAGGGGAAGGATAATATATTCAATAAATGGAGTTGACAAAATAAGATATCCACATGGAGAATGAAATTATGTACTTCTTACACCATATACACAAATAAACTCAAAATGGATTAAAGACTTAAAAGTAAAAAGACTTGAAACAGAAAAATTACTAGAAGTAAGCATAGAGGAAAAGCTACTTGACGTTGAGCTAGGCAATGATATTTGGATATCACACCAAAAGCACAAGCAACAAAAACAAAAATAGACAAGCGAGATTTCACTGAAGTAAAACAAACCTCTTCTCCCACACACACATGCAAAAGAAGCTTCTTCGTAGCAATTAGCAGTAAAAAGGCAGCCTATAGAATGGGAGAATATATTTGCAAACTATGTATCCCATAAGTGGTTAATTTCCAAAATATCTAGGGCACTCAATAGCAAGAAAACAAATAACATGATTAAAAAATGGAGAGGACTCACCTCTCATCTGTTAGAATGGCTATTAGCAAAAAAGATAAAAAATAAGTGTTGGAAAGAATGTGGACAAGAGGTAATTCTTTTTTTTTTTTTTTAAAGAGAGAGGGACAGTGAGAAAGACAGAGAAAGAGAGAAACAATTTTATTTAGTTTTTCACATGGCCTTAGTTGCTCCAAGACTTAGTTGTGTATGTGGTGCTGGGGCTTGAACCTGGGTCCTTGTTCTTGCCAGGCAAGTGCTGAAACCACTGAGCCACCACTCCAGCCCAAGAGGTAATTCTTGTATACTGGTGATTGAATTTAAATCAGGACAGCCATTGAAAATATTATTCACAATAACCAATATGTGGAAACAACCTAAATGTCTGTTGACTCAATAAAGAAAATGTGGTGTAAGTAATACACAATGAAATATTATTGAGCTTTTAAAGAGAAGTTAACCCTGCCATTTTCAATAACATGGGTGTACACGGAGGACGTTATGCTAAGTGAAATAAGCCAGATGTAGAAAGAGAAATACCACATGATTTCACCCATATATGGAATCCAAAATTCTCAAACTTGTAAAAGGAAAGTGTAGAGTGGTGATTGCCAGGCCTGGGGTGGGGAGAGAAATGGAGAGGTGTTGGTCAGAGAGTATAAAGTTTCATTTATGCAAGATAAGTAAGTTCTGGAGACCTAATCTATAGCAATGTTACTGTAGTTAAAAGTGTATACTTAAGGGCCTGGAGAGGTGGCTCAGGGGTTGGAGCATTTGCCTGGCATATGCTAGGAGTTTGAACTACAGGACTATGTATACAACTGGGTGTTAGGGAAACCAGACCAGATAAAAGGTAAATAAAGATTGATCCTTTCTCTCTCTCTCTTTAAAAGAATGTGTATACTTAAAATTATGAGAGCATAGTTCTTAAGTGTTCTCACCCACACTCATAAACACACACACAAAGGGAATTATGTGAGTTGGATATATTAATTAACTTGATTATGGGGATTATATCATAATGTAGTTATACATCTTAAATATATAAGATTTTAATTCATCAATTATATTTTAGAAGAGTTGGGAAAAGTGTAGAGTGGAAATGACAACACCCCAAACAGTGGGTAAAAGGATCTGGGATCTGGTATATCTTATCAGCATTTAACATTGGATTTTGTTCATCACCAATACCTTACTAGCTATCATGCTTAATTTTCATTATTTTTCTTTAAATCAAGGTTTTATTTTACCTTATTTGAAAAAAAATTACCTTATTTGACAAAAAATTAACTGTTGGGGTCCATATCCAGAAAGAGATTGATTTTAAACTTTTAATCAATAAATAAACCTTCTTAATCTTGCATGTAAATTATATAGACACTTGTTTGGGACTGCTATTTACTACTTAGTCATTTTATAGTCATCTAATAAATTTTATTGAATTATAATTATTCGATTTAATTATTTTGTAATTTGATGGTGAATTTAAATTATAACTTGTGACAGTGATTTATAATCTGATAGTTTGGAGAACTGCGGTCTGCTTAAAAGTATGAGAAAAGTGACAAAGAAGGCATTTCTTATTTTGACTATTAAAAAAATTCTTCTTCCATTTTCAGAAGGGTTCACCTGCAGTTATAGTTTATTTTCCAGTGGTACACTAAGTGGTCACTATTGGAATCTTTCACTAAACTTAGTGGAAAGTGACTAAATTTCTAATCTGCATGATTTATTCCAACTCAAACATAATTTCTACTTATAAATTTTTAGAAATAGAACAAAACCCAGGCTTGAGTGGAAGGTAGTCAAGTGCATGTATTAGACTCTCTGAAGTTGAAGCAACACGTAATCTAGGGGAACCAGAAATATGTGAGTGGGGGAGGGAGGGGGAAAGAAGAGGTGGGAGGGAGGGGAAAGGGAAGGAGGAGAGGGAGAAAGGAGAGGAAGGAATCTGTGGGGCGGGAATCAATGGTGCAGCTTACTCTTTACTCACCAGAGAAGTCAAATAATACTTAATGCAATCATTTAATTCTGTAAATAACAAAAAAAGAAATAGAACAAGTTTGAATGATGCCCAAAAGATATAAAAAAGTTTTATTTTTATTTTTTATTCATATTCTTTTTAAAAGAGAGAATTTATTTTTTATTTTTTTATTTTTTTATCTGGTTTTAGTTTGTCCTCCACTTAATTGCGTATGTGGTGTTGGGGATCAAACCTGGGTCCTTGCACATGCTGGGCAAGTGCTCTACCACTAAGCCACTTCTCTAGCTCCAACTCTAAATTCTTGAAAACTATTAACATGATTGCATAATTTTAATTCTTAGGTTAGAAGCAGTTATCTTAGATATAAAAATTAGCTGGTGAAACAATGGAAAAATGCAGCTTGAAAATGTAAATGTTGACTTATCCTATTGTTTTAGGTCAGCAATTCCAAGACATATTATAAAAGAAGAAAAATCCCATATTTTTGTATATGAATGAAATTAAGAATGAAATTTTTAACGTCTGGGAAATCTGTTTGGAAATAAGTCTTTTGTGTTTTGTTTATTTGTGTATGCTGAGCCTGTACCTAGGCTGTGCAGGCTGGCAGCGAAGAAGGAGCTCTAAAAGCCTGACAGCTTGGACTCAGATCCTTGATCCCTTATTTATTAGCTATAGGATATCCAGCACCTTGGGAGAATTAATCAACCTCTTAAAGCCTTGATTTCCTCATTTCTAAAATAGGGATAATAATCATCCTGTTTATTTCATAGGATTGTTGTCAGGGTTAAATGTCATAATGCATCTGAAAAATCCCTCTCCTCCTCCTCCTCCTCCTCCTTGTAATTATTTTTATTACCAGTCCTACTAGTGACAGGAGAGAATTTTCAGGCTTAATCCAAATAGATTTCCTCCTTATTTTAAAGTGTAGTTGGTGTTTGGAAAATGTTTCCCACCTAAAGTGTATAATCTCCTTATCCATGCTCTTCCTAAAGACCTCTGAGACAGTTGTGGGCTCTGTGTTTGGGGAGATTAAGGTTATAAAATGCAGCATGCTATTATATTGTGACAGGATTGTAATATTGCAGGGATTAAACCAGAGGGAATACACACAGAATAAAACTAATTCTAAGAAAGCACTTATAATGATGTGATCTTCGTAAATCTCTTTCATATCTCGGCTTATTTAAAGGGGTTTTTAATCATGTAAAATTCCGGCATTGGACTAAATCCCTCATTTCCTTCCAGAGCTTCTCCTTTCTGAAATGCCTCTTTATACAGCTGGCACCATTTTTTTTTTCTTTCTTTGGATCAAACCCAGGTCCTAGCACAAGCTAGGCAGGTGCTCTACCACTGAACTGCATCCCCAGCCTTAGCTGGCTCCACTGTTATGATGACATATAGCCATGGACGTTGAGGATAGATCAGCATGAAGGTGATTATCTGTTTTAATCCACTCAGGGTTGTTTGGTAGAAACCACAGTGTAAGGATAAAGGCATCAAGAAGTGAAATATACACTCTCAATATAGAGGCACTACTAAAGTGATAAAATGAGGTGATGGATAGAAGGAGCCACCTGCGTCCCTGAAGTGCTTACCCTTAATCGGTGTTGACTAACTTCTTACTAACCTGAAGTTTCTTTAAGCAATGTAATTCAGATTCAAGCTGCTGGGAGTTTCTTTCCTTGTTAACATTTATTCTCACTATCCTTCATTTATAAACGGCTACTGCGTAAAAGGCGATTTTTTACCAGGGTCCAACATCACCACCATCAAGGAGCCGCCATATTCAAGGTGCTCTTCTGGGCACTGAGTAAATATTTGCCGATGTTCTAAATGCCAAGGCCTCTTGAGGACTTAAGAGGAATGTTGCTTAGGCAAGGATGGAGGAAGGGCAGAATAATACTTGTCCCTGCAGCTGTGCAGCAAATTTTGGAGGTCCGGGCTGAATGTCTCCAAAATATGTACCACATTTATTACTGCTCAAATTGTTACTGTGTTGGCAGCTGCGTCTCCCTCAAGCTGCCTTGAAATTCTCTGCTGTTGACACTTTGGAGGGAGCAGGAATTCTCTTCTAGTTTGGGTTTTGATCTGTGTTTGAAAAAGAAATCATGAACACGTAGGTCTGCAACGGTGCGACAAAACAGGCCTTCGACCGCACATTGAGGGCTCAGCAAGTTGCTTCATGTTTTCTGTTCATAGCCGCCTCCTCTTTGTCAGCTCTTCTGAAGCACCCATAAAGCAAAATAGGCTCATTAAATACAAGAGGGCAAGTGAAGTTGGCAGTTGCACCTATTCAAATAGGCTTTCCTCTTTAGATGTTTACACTCCAGGAAGGGGGAAAAAGGGGTGAAGATGAATGCCTGCTTATTACTAGCTATTCAAGGCCTCCTTTTTGAGGGTAAATGAGGTCAGCCAGGCTCTGGAAGATCGGGGCATTTTGCTCTGGATCTAACACTAAACTGGTTGACAAAATTCCTGTCACAGTGAAAATCCAGAATGGCGTTGTCACTGTTATTTCATTCACTAAGTTTGCATTTAAGGACAAAGACAGACTGTGTCAAGTAGGCTCTTCCTGTATATATACCCTTTGGCAGCCAGGGAGTATTTCAGCCCTGTAGATTAGCTCTTCCCATCCTTAGAGTCTCTTCTTTCATGAAGTTTTCCCTACAGATTTGACTTCTTTTCTCAACTTACAGCATCCACATTTTAATGAGCTGAAGGGATGCCAAGATGTATAGAAGGTTTTAACCCTCAAGATCTTAACAGTCAGTAAATGAGGTCATGTGTGATGATGTTCAGCAAATCACCATGCGAATGTGAGGTAATTGGAGCTCACCCTTGAAAGACGGAAATGTTTCTGTGGTCTCTGGTTGTGGGAAAGGACATTTCAAATGGTGGGGGGGAGATTTGGACAAAGACACAAGGGTGTTTCTAATTAGTGGACACTCTTTTCGGTCTTTACTTTCTTTGGCCTGAGTTGCATTTGGCGCTGTGGACATGTCTCCTCCTGAAGAGTTCTCTTGGCCTCTATGACCTCACATTCTGCTGGGTTTCCTCCTGCTCTTTTCAATATTGCCCACAGGTTTTTATGACCATAGATATGCTGATGGTGCCTCACCTGTGCCTTCAGCCAAGCTGCTCTCCTGATGTTCAGACCTATATAACCATGTGCTGGTCACACCATGTATCCAACTCTTACTTAAAAATCTGAAGTTCTCCATGCCCAAAACCAATCTTATCTTTCTTCACAGACTGCCATCTTCCTGGGTTTCCTACCTCAGTGAATAATGTCCATCTAATTATTCAAGAAACATGTCAGAAACATAGTATAACCTTGACTCCTCTCTCCCTATCATACTCTATATAATAAACCTTAATAACCTCTATCCTGTATTTTCTTAATTTCTCCAGAAACTCTGTAGGTCTTTCCATCTTAATTGCTGCCTCCTTTGGGCAGCTCACCACAATCTTTGGCTTGGAGGACTGTGGTAGCCATCTGCTCTCAAGCTTTCCTCAGCTAATTCTTTCTCTACATATTATATCCAGAGAAATCTTTCTAAAGCACAAATGTGATCATTATATTGTTTTTTTCCTTAAAGTCCTGTAATATTTCTCCTTCACCTTAAGGCTGGTGTCTGGATCCCACACAAGCCTTTCTTGCTTTCTTATTTTAGCACTGCTCATCTCTCTTGTCTTTTCTCTTGCTACTACTGCTCAAGACCCCTGTACTTTAGCCATTTGGAAATGTACTTATAGTTCATCAACTCAACAGTTTTCCTCTCTCTAGGTCTATGGTCTTCCTTATCTGGCTGGCATGCGCTTCCCCCTTGTTCTTCCTCTGATCTCTGCTGGGAAATCACTACTGTATTAGCCCATTTTCTGTTTCTGTAATAACATACTTGAAGCTTGGTACTTATAAAGAAAAGAGGTTTTATAAAAGAGGTTTTATAAAGAAAAGAGGTTTATTTTAGCTCATAGTTTTGGAGGCCAGAAATCCAAGATTGGGTGGTCCCTCATGTGGGCCTCTGGTGAAGGCCTACCCTCTTGGCTGCATCACAACATGGTGGGGATGCATGTGATAGGGAGAGATCACATGAGGAGACAGGAAGCCAGAGACTGGGGCAGGGTCAATCTTGCTCTTTTTTTTGATAACCTACTCTTTCATGAATTAACTGGGATCCCTTGAGGAAACTACATTAATCTCTTCTAAGGACGATGCCCCCAGTGATCTAATTATCTTGCACCAAGCCTCATCTCTAACAGATTTCATCACTTCTTCTTCTTTTTTATTTTTGAGAGAGAATCAATTTTTATTGAGTTTTTCACATGGCTTTCGTTGCTCTGACACTCAGTTGTGTACGTGGGTGCTGGGGTTTGAACCCATGTACTTGCACATGCTGGGCAAGCGCCGTAACTGCTGAGCCACCGCTCCAGCCCCGATTTCATCACTTCTTAATGGTGAGCAAGCTTCCAACACACAAACCCTTGCAGAACACCTTCAAACCACATATAAGTCAAAGCAAATGCTCATACTATATTCTAGTGGTCTGTTTATTTGTCTGCATTCCTTTAGGCCAATATCTTTTCAAAATACGGAGCATTTTAGATAATAAGTGGATACTTCTCTTTTTTGAGTGAATAAATGGGTGATAGTGCATGTAGTATCTTTAAAGGGTGTCGGGTAACACAGTTACTGGCATGTAGGATATATTAAAGATAGAAGTAAAAAATACAAAAGAAACGTGGTTGGATATCTTCCATTGTATTTCTGGAAGACAAATTCTTAGATTAAGCTTGTAGCACAGGAAATTTATTGGGGATACCCTTGGGAACAGTAACTGTAAGGGAATGAAGGAGGCAGGATATGACAGAGGGAGAAGTTGAACTGAACTGAAGTTTCAACAGGGCCCTCAGGTGATCACATGTGTCACTCAGAAGCTGGCATAGATCTACAAGATTGTCCTGAATTGACGAAAAGGGATGAGCCTTTGAACTCTCATAGCAATCAGCCATTGGATGCTGGTTGTGTCTGGGGAGGGGACAAAACTTCGTCCAAATAGCACCCATTACCAAAGGCAATTTCCCCAGAGTGTTTCAACTATGACCTGTCAGAAGCCAGCATTGCTGGCACCTGGGGGCACGAATATTCTGGGATAGAGGATCTCAGTGGTGCACCACGGCATCTACTACACTGGGCCCAGTTCCTGCCAGACGGGGAATTTATACTTTATTCAATAGATTTTTGGATGCGATTGGAGGTATTTACACAGAGAAGTAATGTGAGTCAGAGATGTACTTAGGAAGATTAATCTGGCTGGTATGTTTAAATTGGATTAGAGGTGGAGAAACTGGAGTCAGAGAGGCCAGTGAGAGACTTTTGAAATAGTCCAGGCAAGGAAATAAAGGCCTAAACAAGGGTGTTGGCAGTGGAAATGGAAAAGGCGGGTGGTTGCTAGAGATAGAACAATGGTAGAATTCACAAGAACTGTGACTGAATATGGGAAATAGGGAAGAGGAAGGAGACTCAAAGTGATCCCATGGTTTTGAGCCTGGCTGAAATATTAGGATGATGGTTACAGAAATTTAGGAAAGATAGAGGCTCGGTGCTAGTTTTTTTTTGTTGTTTTGTTTTTTGTTTTTTTTTTTTTTTTGTTGTTGTTGTTTGTTTGTTTGGCATATGATCACCAGTTAAGTAGAAATTGTCAGTTGGTGGCTGAGCAAGTTTTGGGGATAGAAAAACACACATAAATGAGAAGCTGTGTAATAAGACAGAATGGTCATGTAGCATTACAAGCAGTAGATGAATGTAAAAACAGTTGATGCTGTAGAATCACAGAGATGGGAGACATCACATTGCCAAGAAATGGTCATGGCGGAGGTGGAATTTAAGTAGTGTTTAAATGGAGGCCTGGGATAGAAAGGAAAGGAGAGCTAGAGAGGGCAGAATGATGACTTTCTAAGAGAGCCAAAGGTTTGAGCAGATGCAGAGAGGAAGGAATACATACTCCCTATTGAGGGGACCATGAGATTAATTAGGCTAGAATGTAGGATCACTTATGAAAGTATTGGTTTAAAAAGTTGGAATGTTGATTGGGGAGAAGTTTGAATGACAGGCAAAATGACAAGGAAGGGAGAGGAATTTAGGAAACTTTTAAAAAAGCTTTGTGTCTGTTTCTGAAGTTTGATCCAATCTGCTGCCTGAGTGTGGTTCTCTATAAACTCACAGAAAGAAGCTCTCTACTTGAGAGACACTTTCAGTGTTTTTACACCTACATGGCTGTGAAGTAGAAGGCTACGGGTCATTGCCAGTCTTTTCATGGAGATCACATGAAAACACATTGAACAAACCCCAGCCTGCATGTGTTCCCAAGGCTTTTACATCCACAGTCTTTGCTTGACTTTCATGAGGCACAAGAATCTGTGTCCTAATTGGTCAGATAGTTTACAGGCTCACCCTGACAAGTAAATATTTTGTATCTGCAAGTGGAAAGCCAGTAGGTATAATCTAGCTGCCTAGTCATGCCTGCCCCAAATGCTGTTGAAAAGTTTGAACAAGGACTATAAAATTGTCAAGAGCTGAGGCCTAAGCTTGCTTCCACACCAAATAACTTGTTATTAAAGTTATTGGGAAAATAATAAGACATGCATTTGACTTGCAGGGATTTCTTGTTTGCTACAGAAGCATCTGGCAAAGCTAAATAGCTTTATATTATTATGTCATTTTTTCTTTTTTCTAATTTTTATTTATCTTCTACTTTTATTTATTTGACTTGGAAACTTGTCCCACTCAGGTCTGAGAGATCTCATTGAATAAAAAGAGTATCTTGATATAACTTCAGACTTCAAAATGGAATCTTCAGATTGGCACTCAGACCATTGAGAAATGGCAAAAAGAACAACAAAACTTCTTTGGTGTCTTTGAGCAGATGTTTAATTTCATCCTCCTCCAAAATGGTCATGGCCTGCTGTAAAATTTCCCACTGTCATTTTGTGACATTCGTAACATTGCTTGTTTTGTTTCCTTTTCATAATTTCATCACAGAGTTTAAAACATCTTTTGGGAAGAGGATGAGGTTTGCTGCTTAAGGGACTAACCTACCTACTGTTTCACCTCTTTCCTTTTCTTCAGAAAGTGAGTGGAATGTGTCAAAACCCCCATGATTGCTTTGGGAATAGCCTGCTAGATTTAGGGCCAATGATGGAGCATATGCAATTGCTGATGTGTGAACAGTTACTTCTGTTAAGGTAAAGTGACCCTTCCATATCTGTAGCTTTCCTCACAGTTAATTTTATGGGTTTTCACTCAACAGAAAAAAATGTGCCAAACCTTGAGCAATTAAAAAAAACACACACAAAAACCTGAGCATGTTAAGGTGCAACTGATATTCAACAGTTCTACATTAATCTCTGAGAAGCAAACAAAGGAGTATTTACAGTTTTTATTCATTGTTTGGTCTTGCACAATTAAACACACTCTCCAGTCCACAGAAACGTTTATTGCACTATGGGGATTTTTCAATATTTATATTTTATATTTAATAGTGTGTTTAGCTTAAAGAGGTACATTTCAGTGATCCAAAGAAGCATCATACAAGGACTGTGTGTTGTGTTTTCCATTTTATTTATAAATTTTAATTAGAAATCTTAATTGCATTATGCCTTATTTACTTTATTTAGGTCCTTCCTGAACCCAGATTAATTTTCAAGACTGCCTTAGTATAAAATTTTCACTTCTTCCCTACTTGGGATGGAAAAGAGTCATCTTCAGTTCCCATTGTATGATGTTAGGAGTGCTAAAAAGACATTCTTATTTTCCAAATTAGCTCTCGTAGTTTTCTATTTGTAATATTCTCTTAACAGGGAAAAAAGAGCTTTTATTTTATTTACATATGGTATCTATCAGTCCCCTCCCTGTTTTAGCTTCACTGAATTTTTTCAAAAAGTCAGAAAAATCAATGACCACAGGAATTAGGCACTGACAATAGAGAAGTGGTTAGGATTACAGATTTGGGAGTCAAATGGACCTGGGTTAAAGGTCTGGCGCTACCATTTTGTAGTCATGTGACCTGGGCAACTCTTATTTGATAATATCTTCATCTTTCAAATGAGAAGGAAATGCTCATGCAATTTGATTATTTGTAAGGCACATAAAGCATTTAGCACAATGTAAGGCCATATGTATGGTATATAATAGATGCTCAGTAAGTGTGTGTTAGGTGCATATATGAATATACCATAGGGAACTTCACCTTTATACGTAGAAAGAACCAAATATAAATAGATAAGTGAAAGGAAGTCTAGCAGAGTAGAGAAAGGAATATGGGAGAGGGGAGGGAGGATGGGAAGGAAAAAGAGAGGGATAAGAGGGGATCCTGAACTGAAATTGAATTCTAAGCATGTGTGTATGAGTTTGATGGGATGAACCCAACTACTATGTAAAACTATAAAGCTCTAATAAAAAAGATGTTTTAAAAAAGTGTTAAAAAAGTGTTTTCTATCATTACTGTTTAATTATCCAGGCACTAAAAATACCTCTTTTTTTTTTTGGAAAATTAACACAGATTTTCTGACAGTAAGTTAAACCTATAAGATATTTGAAGGCATGCCAGAAAAAGCCAGGCCTTAGATTTTCAAGTGAGACTCTGGCTTAAACCTCATCCTAGGAAGTCCATAGGAAACTCCCAGCCTGAGTCCTTGCTCTTGGTCCTCACTAGACATGTCAGAATCCAATCTACTCCCACAGCTTTTGCCTCTTGCATTTACTTGTTCGACTTGTGGCACCTCCTGTCTCCTCAGAGGTTGTAGTAGCCAAGCTCTTGCTTGACCCCATGATTTTCTCTTACTAGTAGGTTTGTTACTCCACTTTACCTACCCAAGCCCGACCCTCTGGCTTCAATGCTGTATTTTCACTTTACTTGCCAGACCAGCATGGGTGGGCAGTCCTTGGGCATACACACAACACCAAGATGTTTACATCCTTAGTTAATGAGGCTGGTGGAGTCTATTCCAAAACAGTGTTGAGTAACTATCCAGACAGATGTTTCTGATAACCTGTTTGTATTAATCAGCTTTCTATCACTATATGGAAACATGTGACACAGCTAACTTATTATAAAGAGAAAAGGTTTATTTAGCTCATGGTTTTGAACTAAAAATCTAAAGGCCACAGTGCAGTCTTGGCAAGGTCTGTCCCGTGGCACAGATGGTAATGATGGGAGTGTGTGTGGGAACAAGCAAGTGATTGATTATATCTGGAACAAAGAGGTGGAGAGAGTGGGAAGGGCCAGGCTTCTTTCTCTTATAACAGCTCTCTTTCGAGAACTGTCAAGGTTGTCATGTAAGACATACCTCATGCCCCCAGTGACCTGAGGGCCTTCCCTTCAGCTCTACCTCTCAAAGGTTCTACCACCTCCAATAGCACCACCCTGGGGACAAGCCTTTAATCACAGTGGACCCTTGGGCAACACAAATACTGCTCACACTGTAACACTGCTCCTGGAATTTGAACTGAGCCTTCGGATTTAGTTTAGTGTCCATTTCTCATGGGATGCTTAAATATGACCTGGGTGTGATTATTTCTATAATATTACCAAGTCTCCTGTGGCTTCTTAGAGTTTGCTTTGAATTCAAACAACTTTTTGTGAAACTCATTGTAAAAATAAAATTTCAGATGTAGGAAAGTACAGACAGAAGAGTAACCCTTTAATTCTACTGCAGAAGTTACTACAGTTAACACTTGATGTACTTTCTTATTTCCATTTATATGTGTGGAAATATACACATACATTTATTTATTTATGTAATTAATGCTAGTTCCTGCGTTTCAAGTTACTACTATATCATAAACCTTGCCTACTCTATAAAATTTCTTTATGGCCATGATTTTAATCACTGCCAAATATTCTACATACAGACTTGCCATCTTTCTTTCTTTCTTTCTTTCTTTCTTTCTTTCTTTCTTTCTTTTTTAAGAGAGAGAGTGACAGTGAGAGAGAGAGAGAGAGAGAGGGAGAGGAAGAGAAAGGGAGAATCAATTTTATTCAGTTTTTCATGTGGGTTTTGTTGCTCTGACACTTTGTTGTATATGTGGGGCTGGAGTTCAAAACCACATCCTTATGCATGCCAGGCAAGCTCTGTAACCACTGAGCCATGGCTCCAGCCCCAGATTTGCCATATTTCAATTAGCCACTTCCCATTATTGTATATTTAAACTATTTCACAATCTTATTAGAAATCATACAAATGTAATCATATTTGTGCATGACCATTTTTTTCTTATATTTGGAAACCTAGTTTTAATACCCTTTTTAAGGAATAAAAGATTAGTTTCTAAACCTTACTTAATGTGTATGTGTATTGAGGCATCACATGGTACCCCATAACTATGACTGATTCTTGTTCTTGTATATTTGTTAAAATTAATTTTAAAAAGAAAAAGATTTGATTGCTTCTGTCGTTATTGGGCATGGTACTATTGTCAGAGACAATAGTGGAAAAATATCTGTCAAATGTGTAAATAGTATCAAGAAGGTGATTTGCCCTTACTAAAAATTAGTACATGCAAATGTGGCATTACATAAGGGCTCTAGTTACGCTCGAACACTAGAAATACATAAAAGGAGTAGGAGAAAAGTAAGTGAAACTAAAAGTAAGCCTGGGAATTATAAAACTGTTCTCTGTGCCTGGGGAACACTTCCTGTGCAATAGCAAAGAATATATTCATTTTCTACCTTGTCCATGGAGGCAGAGCCTGCTAGTTAATGGCCAGGTCTGTTTGCTCATCTTCCTGGACACAGAGCTAGGGTCTATTCTCGCCCTTTCTCATAGTGGAGCGCATCCAAAGGGAGATGAGCAGAGTGAAAGAAGCCACATCCATGTCTGCCTCCTTGCAAGTGCTCACATTCAATCCTCCAGCTTCCCCCCACCTACCTCGATGTTTGGAAGCCATCTGTTGAAGGTAGTGGAACCTCACCGTGGAAGGAGCCTGGGCTCCTTAATCTCTACGTGGAAACAATTGCCTTAAAACAGGTTTCGGGAGCCAGAAATCTACTTCTTTGACATGTCCTTCTCCCTCACTCTTCACACCTAATCCATTGTTAAGCCCTTGATTTTACTTCTTAAAAATGTTGAATCTTGGAGCTGGAGGGGTGGCTCAGCAGTAAAGCAATTTGCCTGGCATGCATGAGGATCCGGGGTTCAAACCTCAGGACTGCGTATATAACCAAGTGTCAGAAACAAACACCAGATGAAAAAATAAAATCGATGAGTTTCTCTCTCAAAAATGTTGAATCTGTTCACTTTTCTTCATGTTCTCCACTAATACTCTTTTTTAAAGAGAGAGAGAGAGAGAGAGAGAGGTAGGAAGAGAGAGAAAGAAAGAATCAATTTTGGTTTTTCACCTGGATATTGTACATGATGCTGGGGTTTGAGACCAGGTTGTCACACATGCCAGGCAAGTGCTCTGGCTGCTGAGTCATCGCTTCAGCCCCACTAACACTCTTCTTTTGTCTAAAGAAAATACTTTATTATATTATGTTAAAAAGGAATCAATCAACTAGATTCATACTTTTTGAAAAAATTGAAAACTAATTAGAAAATATTTTGAAATTAATTAGACAGTTTGTGGGGATCCTGTTCCACATGGGAATGAAATCATGCTAAAAGTTCTCTAAGTCTTGCACAGTCTGAAAGAAACACCAACAAAAAAGGGGAAGTTGGGGCTGGAATGGTTGCTTGGTGATTATGGCGATTATGGCGCTTACCCAGCATGTGCGAGTACACGGGTACAAACCCCAGCACCCACATACACAACTAAGTGTCAGCAATGAAGGCCATGTGAAAAAACTAAATAAAAATTGATTTAAAAAAAGGGGAAGGAGAAAAAAAATTCCATGATACTAGGAGCCATCTCACGTATGAATAATTTACCATGAAGCATTTAAAAATGCAAGCCCTTGTTTCTACAGTAACTTTGAGTTAATAGTTCTTACAATGTATTTGCTCCATTGAAGACATCTCAGTAACAGGAAACTCCATTTTAACAATTTCATGTGCAAATATTAAAAAACCATATTAAAATTCAATTCATATCTTGCCACCACACCCCAGCAAGCATGACAACATTTTCGAGAAATCTTATACAACATTTTTGAGAAATCTTATTCTAGAGAAGGGGTTAAGCCATAAGTTTTGCCTGAAACCCCATCTCTGGAGCCTGTTTGGGTGCAACATGCCCTTGAAGCTGAAATCTATGCAAATCCTGGTTGAAGTCTGGTGTAGTAGGGGGAGAAATGTTGAAAAGACCACTCTGAGTACTGTACTGAGTCCAGATTTACATGTGTCCTCTGGGTACAAGGGAGAGGTGTCTGTGACGTTGCTGACCGGTACTTGCTGTGTATCTGCAGTTTATCCCACACCAACCAACTGGCAGAAAGAGAAAGACACATCTTTCAAAGCAGTTAGAATAGCATGACAGATCACTGATGGATGAGCCAGAGTGATCCTGGGGATGATGGCTTAGGAGACAGTGGCCTTGCTAGGACTGAGTTTGGGCCAGCTATACAGGAATGAATGAAATGGAGTCTTCTCTAGAGATAACTTCAGAAAACTTGGCCCCAGGGTGGGAAGTTATAAACTGATTTGGATCTTTGCCATCCTTTCTCAGCAAGTCAGGGACCAGCTGGCTATGGGTGAGGATGAACACTTACAAACCTATAGCATGGACAGGTGTGTTTGCTGGGACGCATTGCTTTTTCTTCCTCCAAAGGATAGGCTTTGTATCTGTGTTCATACAGCCAATCCTGTAGAATCTACACAGACTCATTGGGCAGGTTGCCTCCTCTCCTGCTCTTCTCTCAGTCAGGTAAAGAGGAAAGATCCAGGGGTGTGTCCCTGCTTCCTTATCCTCAGTCTCACTGCTGGATGCTCCAACAACACTGCTCTTGTTCTTCATTCTGGAACTCCTCTCCCAGTGCATGTACATGATGTGATGCTGAGATCTCAAGGGACCAGGAGTGGGTTCACAGCTGGCTAGGGCAAGCAGTTTTCCTCCTTCACACTGACTCTCCTGCAACTTGTAGGACATACCCCAGCCATTATTGCTGAAAAGGTGCTGAGATCCTAGAGCCTGTTCCTTGGGTGGAATTCAAGTGACACATGGGCTTCCCCCTGCAGGGATCTTGTAGCAGGTAGAAGGGATTCTCTCTCTCCCCTCATCATCTTTGTTCCAGACTCCTGCATGGTGCACCTAGGTTCTGTCAGAACATCCATCATCACTCTTTCCTGAGTTACCCTGACATCTTTTCCTGGGCTGCTGGAGTCTTTCTAACCTGCATCAATTCTAGCCCCCTTTCCAACTTACCTTCAGGTCAATTTTTTTTTTTAAGTAAAAATCTGGTAACATTACTTATCTACTTAAAATATTTAAATACCATCCCATTGCTTTGAGATTGAAGACACAGTTTCTTCAATGGGATCTACACCTCTCTCCAGCCTCATCCTCATCTCCAGCCACACTGATATTTCGTTTGCTTGGCATTTGCATATGCATTTGCCTTTGTAGAGGCTACTCTTTTTGTGTGGTCAATTTCTGTTTAGCTTTAAGATTGTTCAAGAGACGCTTTTCCAGGGAGGCCTAAGTAGGTCATTTGATTTTCCCCTATTATATGCGTTTGTGGTACCTCATACCTGGCACAGTTGGAATTTACAAATTAAATTTGATTATGAGATTCTTTGATTCCTTTGTTCTCCAAAAAACTAAGTTCGAATCTACTTGTAATAGGAACTTAGAGCAACACTGTACCCATGTGTGTGGAAGGAATGAGTGAAGGAGAGAAATAAGGAAAGAATTTGGGGACATAAAGAAACTGATGGATGGAGTGATTTGCCATCACATGATTCAGTATTAGGAGCCAGGATCTTGGTTGAGAGTGAGAAACAACAAAGTTGGTGAGGTTTCTTGGCCTGTCGCTTGTTGTGTTTTGATTCCTTGCCTTTGTGCATAAATCCTCTTCTGATGAAACACCCTGCTGTACGTGAAGAAACCCAGTTCCCCTGGAGATAAACCCAGGAGTGATTTTACTGCCCCCTCACCAAAGTCATGTGCCCTTAGCTTTACTCCTCCTAGAGAATACTCAGGATGTGAAGAAAGAGGGTCTTATTTCCAGTCTTGTTTCTATTCTTGCTGAGTATTTGGTCCTAATCAAGTCATTGAATCTGCTTCTTCACCAGTACAATGGAGCTAGTATTGACTATTTCATAAGGTGAATGTGAGGCATGAAATAATGGATTGGAATCACCTCGTAAATAATAAGTGTTCAATAAATGTGCTGATTTTTTAAAATTGAACTCAAAACATTATCTTTCATTTTATGATTATATCATACATTCTTTGAGACCAGGGATCATGATGTATTTATCTTTGCTCCCTTAGTAATACCTGGCAGTCAGTGGATGCCCAGTGAAATGTTCATTAAAATGAATGCTACTAGAATTATAAGGCAGGATTCAGAAGCTGGGATACAATCAGTGGCTTAGACAACCTCAGGTCAACATCTTAGAGGTCTTTTCCTGCTTGTTAGTGGTAGTCAATAGACACAAGGAGGAAAAGAAGGCAGGTAATCATTGGTAAGAGACAAGTATG